>CM077193.1:29757861-29975361 GCA_039654625.1 Rhinogobio ventralis
ATTGCATTACTTTTTCTTTTTTCAAATAAATGTTCTTCTTTTGAACATTCTATTTATTAAGGAATCCTGAAAATGTGCATCACAGTTTCTACAAAAATATTAAGCAGTACAACTGTTTTCAACACTGATAATAATAAGAAATCTTTATTGAGCACCAAATTAGCACGTTAGAATGATTTCTGAAACTTCAGCTTTGCCATCACAGGAATAAATTACATTTTAAAATATATTAAAATAGAAAACAGCTATTTTAAATTTTAATAATATTTCACAATATTACAGTTGGTTGTATCTTTAATCAAATAAATGCAGCCTTTGTTAGCATAAGTGACTTCTTTCAAATACATAAAAAAATCTTACAGAATCTAAAACATTTGAATGGTAGTGTAAATGTGTAAAAGTTCATTACATATATATTGATTTCTATTGTTTTTATTTTGTATTTAAATAATTCTGTTCAAGGCACTGTTCTGTAAACTCATAACTGTCTTAACTGTTGTAATTACTTACATCACATAATCTGGCAAATGACTCTGTGATGTACTTGATAGAAGAGATGAGCTTTCTTTAACCATCCGATTGTTTCCCCACAGGCGTACACTGTCATCGCTGTATTTAACTGCATGAGGATGTCTATGGGTTTGTTGCCATTCTCTGTTAAAGCTGTGGCTGAGGCTAAAGTGGCTCTTGCGAGACTCAAGGTTAGACTTATTCAAGTGTTTCTCTCAGTTTAAATCAAAATCAAAGATAATTTTCTCTCATTGATACCTCATTGTCAAAAGGTTTTCCTCCTTTTCCCTATGAATTTGTACCTTTGGCCCCATTATCTGCTCTATACAGGCATTACTTTAGGACATATTGAGGAAGATGTAAATATTGTTCCTCTGATACGTGTCAGTCACAGCTTTTATATTAAATTCCTGATTTTCCTCAGGAGTACAATGCAAATAACAGAATATTTAATGATTACATCTCTACAGAAGCTTATGTTGGTACAGAACCCCAAAGGTTATCTTACCCAGGACAAAAATATGGATTTGGCACTGGTCATGGAAATGGCCTCATTCTCTTGGAGCCTGCCAGATGACATGAACGCCCCTGAAAAACCACAAGATCCCTCTCAAAGCGCCACACACCAGTCAGACCAACCTTCACTCAGAAGCATCAGCATCACTCTTTCAAAGGTGTGATATGAATATGTTATAATGTGGGGTGCTATAACATTCCAGTAGTCGATAGACAGGATGTGTTCTTCTGATACTACAAGAGACTAATGCATTTCTCTTTTCATTTATAGGGAAGTCTGCTTGGGGTGTGTGGCAATGTTGGAAGTGGAAAAACCTCTTTGATATCAAGTATTCTTGAGCAGGTGTGGCACCTCTGTCTTTTCTACCTCCTAGCTAGACACATGATGTGATGAGGTGTGACTGACATTAAAATCATTTATTTCTGCAGATGCATCTTGTGAATGGGTCTGTATCAGCCAATGGAACATTTGCATATGTTTCCCAGCAAGCCTGGATATTCCACGGGACTGTAAGGGACAATATCCTGATGGGAGAACCGTTTGACCAAACAAGGTAAAACTATAGAGAACACCAAAAACAAAACAGGTCAAAGAATGTGTCAACAGTTACATATTTGTTTTTTGAAGTGCCAGGAGAGTTCACTTCTACACAGTAAAATGATTACCAACATTTACAATCAAAAACAGGCAGTGCAGTTGCCAGAGCTTTACTTATAAACCCACACTTTTTTACTGGAGGCCAAATGCCAACACAAAGTCTATATTGGCCAAAAGAGGAGAGCTTAATGGAGAACAGTGGATGATTTAGAGTGATAAACAGCACTAAATCTTAGAAGACAACGTACACTCATGTCTTAAAGCAATGAAATTACACATGACTGCAGTCTTTCATCTTATATACTGTCATTCATTCTGTTTAGCTACAATAGATCTTGATAAAGCTTCTACAGCCTGACCTACATAAAAAGGTAAAAGGTAAAACTTTCATGAAGATATAGTGATTTAAAAATAACAAAATCTCATATGGTCAGCTTATATGTGTAATAAAAATTTAGCTGATGAATAAATGTATCTCACTGTCTTAAGGTGTAGTAACATTAAAAAAGGTCTATTGTCAACAGTGTAGTGTAAGCCCGCCCAATCGTCCCAATGGAGGTATACGATTGGTGGTTGAAGGTATCTTGCGCGTTCGGTCTTTTCAGTGGGGCAAAGGGATTTAAGTCTAATTTATCTTTATCTGACTCCATTTTAATTATGACCTCGAATTTAGGTTAGAATGCCAATTGGCTATTTGGTCATTTATATTTAATAGTTTACACATTTAATTATTCTGTTTAACCCTTTATTGAAATTATACCCGTTTATAATCTACTAGAGATAGTTAATAATTCCAGAGTAAGTCAGAATAAATCAGTGTAACAATTTATTATTAGTCAGGTAAATGTATCATGCCAATTACATAATCAATTCAAAGATAATCCATACAAAACATCAAATGCTCTGAAGTATAGAATAAAATGGATACCTGACCTTCTGAAAATTACATAACGCTGAGTATCTAAGAGACACTCAGCGTTACGGGCTGACCGATGTAAAGGTTCGAGCCCCGACCTCTTTGCAACATCTCCTTAAATACCAGACCAAGACAGAAACCTCTTTCAAATGGAAACGTGTTAACAATGGGAATTTACATTTAATCACTGTCCCATAGACCTGTATTGACAAAAGACCAAATGGCTAAAGCCACACCCAACGTAATAAGCAAAGTATCTCTAAACTCTCAAAACCTTTATTACTTTTTGGTTTACTTCTGTGGGGAGGAGAACTTTGTACCAGTCACACTGAGACATTCCAAATAATATCAAACATGTATAACTCTGTATAGTATTTGTTCACTTTAGACCATATAGATTTTGGGTGAATTCTGGAGGGGAGATGGGGTTAGATGCAGGTGAAAGGAGAGGCATGTAAATTTAAAGTCATTCGTAGATGATTCACTCAGCGTGACGTCGTCTCGGATGGGGATGCTAAATGCATGAGTGGGTTCAGATGCTAAAGTCCTTTATTTTCTCAGAGACATTCTGGCATATGCAAGCTTTTTCTAATCTTACAGTAGCGATGTGTGAGCTGTGCTTCATACAGAAGTCAAGCTTTCCGTTAGTCAATGTGGCGAAATCTAAAATGACCTGCAAATAAATTGCCAAACAACGGTAAACGTGACTGCTCCTTTAGCCTCTCTGATCTAAATATTATCAATATTAAGCAGATCAATATTAGTTGTTTTGTTTGAAACCTGACATTATTTCCCCATGGTAAGTGTGAATTTATTGAGCAAGGCCTCAGAATAATATTATTTAGACACCACTAACCCATTAGTCTTGAAAAAGCAAGTTTTAATTTACCTCAGTGTCAGTCCTACCATGCTCCTAGGAAGCTGCCCCCTCACCTTTCTAACACATGTAATCTACCAGATCCTATTTTAGTGCTATAAAGACAGTGGACCGCTTTATGGTGTGTTTTTTTATTGCTTGTAATGGCTTTTATTGGATGGGGTAAATTTCAGGCTCTGGTCACAGTCTCAGCTGCTTTATATGGATATCAAATTGTTGTTGAACATTGATCCTTTGTACTGAGATTTGCTGCATCCTAAAAATGTGGTTATGTTCTTGCTGTGTTTTAGGTATGACAGTGTTCTTCATGCCTGCTCTCTAAATCCTGATCTGGCAATACTTCCATATGGAGACCAAACAGAGGTCTGTTTCCAAATTTGATTAGATACTAATTTTTTTAATTGAACCATTAAATGTTTATAATACAAAGGAGTACAATTGAAAGGAATACATATAACATATGGGGATAATAATATTACTTTATTACTTGTGTGTGTGTGTCTGTATGTGTGTGTGTCAAGATTGGAGAGCGAGGTATTAATCTTTCAGGTGGTCAGAAGCAGAGGGTCAGTTTGGCCAGGGCAGTGTATTCTAACAGAGACATTTTCCTTTTGGATGATCCTCTGTCTGCTGTTGATGCACATGTTGGGAAGCACATATTTGAGGAATGCATCAAGAAAGAACTGAAGGGCAAATCAGTCATTCTGGTCACTCATCAGCTGCAGGTAATTCACTCTATCAATAATAGAGAGAGAGGGGGGGGGGGGGGGGGGGGTGTACAGAATCTCCAAATCAAAAAGTAGGCGAAAAAGAAGCAGAAACACCTGATAGCATATGTAAGCAGATGCATATGTAAAACAACGTGGTCATCAACATTAAATGGTATATAAATCAAAACGCCTAATGTTACCGAATGAAATGTCAGCCCAGGACGAGCTATAGGACTGTGTAAGCATTAGGGATGTTGATGGACTCGATCTACTCCATCTATGTTTTGATCATTGTTGTGAATCCGATCTGGATGTAGTCTATAACAAAAATGCTTTTTGCTCAAAATGTAGCTTTTTTTATGAAACTTACCTACATTCAAGTGTTGATAAACAAAAAGAAGTTTGGAAGGAGCACATTCAGATAATCTACCAAGTCAGCGCGAGGAGGCCAATATAAAAATAGCCGACTCACCTTTGTCTCATGACAGTTTTCACCTTTGTCTCAGAGCCCTCCCCCCGGACAGCA
The DNA here is from genome assembly GCA_039654625.1 of Rhinogobio ventralis. Classification (NCBI taxonomy): domain Eukaryota; kingdom Metazoa; phylum Chordata; class Actinopteri; order Cypriniformes; family Gobionidae; genus Rhinogobio; species Rhinogobio ventralis. The sequence goes on from CM077193.1 coordinate 29,762,515, forward strand.
CCCCAAAGACGCATACTCTTTACTCTATTCGATAATACATTATGTAAGTGTGAACTCATGAAATGGTGTTTGTGAAAAGTCATGGACACATTTTATAATGATATGGATTAATCTAATTCTGATTAAAAGAAAATGTAAATGTTTAAAATATATTCTAAGATATTGCTCTTGTGTACACTGAAACCTGCTCGAAAAATGACAAGATAAATAGCTTAACTCTGGAGGGATTGCTGATTTATAAGTTGATTTATAACAGATGTTTCTCTCCAATATTAAGTGGTCGCAGTTGTACGTGAAGTTAATATATATCCAGAGTCCTGGAGGAAGATACGATATAAAAAAATATTTAAATGCACATAAACCTCATGTTGACAGTTTCATGAAGTAAACAGTAATGATTCATTTGTATTCGTAACACATTTAATGTATAAGGGCGGAAACACATTCTCTTTCACGTGCATTCACAAAATTCACCATCAGAGAAATTACACACAAACCTTTAATCGCCTTGTGTCACAGCACGTCTGTGTCAGTCAGTCTGACTCAGCAGAAGATCTGCCTACTCTATACAAGGACCTCAAAATTGTAGCTTTTCACCAGTGATACTGTTGATGATGATGTTTTTTGTGCGCTCAGCTCAACTGATGTCCTCAGCTGCTCCGCTCTGTTGTGTTTGCAGTATTTGGAGTTTTGTGATGAGGTGTTGCTGTTGGTTAATGGGGAGATAAAGGAGGCAGGCACTCACAGTGATTTGATGAAAGCTAAAGGCCACTACGCTCATCTTATTAACAACGTCCAGGTGGAAAAGAGCAACGTAACCACTCTCATTTACACCTCTCAATTACTTTACACATGAAATAAGCCATTAAAATACTACAACATATTTACTGTGTTGTATTGGTTTCTAATACTAAACTAAATCAAACAAAATCAGAATTGTCAAGAACAGATTGTGTCAGTTGTATGTCACTGAATTTCCTCTTAATTTTTCGCTTTTGGATAATATAGGAAAAGACAGAAGCTGATTCCAAAACACATGCCGAACACAATGACTCTACACAGACCACTGCAGATGAGCCCAAAATCAAAGGCATAGTAAACCCAGGTTAGTGGTTAATTACGTTACCTATCTTATCTCTTTTAAATAAATTATGATTTTAAAAATGTAAATATTTATTTTAAAATTAGTTAACAAAAAAATATTTTCCTGACATTATTTTATTTTGTAATAAATGAAAAGAAAAAATGCTTTACTATGCAAATATGTAATTTACTTATAAATGTATTTATATAAGAAATATTACATTTATTTAATATAATTAAATAATAGCTGAACACAATAATAAGTGAATGATTGAATGATCATGCATTTATAAGCAACTCATCCTCGTAATTGTACACTTTTGGGTAGACAAACATCTGCTAACAGACTCATCTCGCTTTCTTTTATCTTTCTAGCGTTTGATATGTCTGATGAGAAACATGTAACAAATGAATTACCCAAAGACTCCACACAAACAAAAGGTAGATGTATAAACATCACATTATTATTATGAATATGTCCATTATGTTCACACAGTATATTCAGTTTAATCTGACTTATACAATGGTGTGTATGTGTTTCAGGGAAAAAAGATCAGTTGGTATCGCAGGAAGTGTCCCTTGAAGGTTCAGTTACGTTGAGGACTTACCACCAATACTGCAAATCTGCTGGAGGTTTTTGTTCTTTGTTGTAATTTTTCTTTTTCTCTCTCCATCTCTGTCTCTTTGTCTGTATTTTATAAATGCTGAACACTGTTTCTCATTCTGTCTTTCTCTTTGCTTATTTATATCTCTGTAGGGTATATACTGCTGGTACTTGTTATACTTCTCTTCATTCTTCTTGTGGGATCAACTGCTTTCAGCAATTGGTGGCTTAGTTACTGGTTAGATCAGGGATCAGGGGTAAACACACACACACACACACACACACACACACACACACACACACACACACACACTCTCTCACACACACCCTCTCTCACACACAAACACACACACAAACACAAACACACATCTACTCATCTGACTCATCAAGACTATACCATCACTTTTCAAACTGTTTTCTCTGTGTGTTCTTGTAGAACAGTTCCAGTTTAAATCTAACAGCAAACAGTGGTAATATCTCAGAGAATCCAGACCTGCCATTCTACCAAATGATTTATGGCATTATTGTTATTGCCATGGTACTGCTGAGTATTGCCAAGGTCTACACCTTTACTAAAGTCACTCTGCGTGCTTCTTCCAAACTCCATGACACAATGTTCAAACGGGTAAGACAAATTATTAGAAGATTTACACTTCCTGAATGTTTGGTTTTAGATTGTGTTATTCACAACCTTTTTGACTCGAAAGGCCCCCTCGATGTCTAATATAAGGGAAAAAATCAATTTAATAGACATCAGTCTCAGTACTGATCAGTAATCATTCATAGTGCATAGTAAAAAGATGCCATTAAAACAAATATTTATAATATACCATCTTTATGTTGTTTCTACATTATTTTGGAGATTTAATGTGGAAGTATTACAATATAAAAAATATATTAAAAACTGTAATGTTAGGTACGATTAATTACAGAAAAATGTGTGATTTAATTAGCTAATCTTTTTAATCAATTGACATATTTGACCTGTTTTTTTGACATAATTGACACACACATACAGTACCTGTATTATGTAAGATACAGTATGAAGATATTGTATGTATGTGTGTTTTCAAAGATGTATATGCTGTTAGTTCATTTATTTTAATGTTTATTTTATTTTAGCTTTTTTTCAAGTATTTCTGGTGTAATTATGACAAAGCTGCTTATTTTTTAACTTCTTTAACAGAAACTGGTACTGAGTGTGTTATTAATATTATTTTTATTAATATATTAGTGAAATATTAGATTAACCATGATTAATTTTGTGATTCCAGAAGTTAAAAAAACAACAGTTCTGTCAGGACCACTATCGTCAAAGGTTATTGATTGAATATCTGAGCATACAGTTTGGACTGGCGGCATGGTTCTGTTCTGGGCAAGAACTCCCTGCGCATCCATGTAGCCTAGCATGGATAAGAGCAGGGAGAGCAGCGATAACCCCCCTTAGGTTAAACCGAACAGAACCAACATAATGTATTGCAGATATCATTAATGTTGATATTAAATGTACAAAATAATTTGGGGGAATTTCAAGGGGAATCAGAATAGCATATCCTGACTGGACGAGAGGAGGAGCTGGGGATGGAGGGTAAATGAGCTCTGGAGAACGCAATAGCTGCTGATAGTACTGAAGGAGCTTATATATGTATGCTGTGATAGACGTCGTATTCCTATAGGTAGACGTGATCAGCTGACAGTCAGCTGACGTGAGTTTGACTAACGTGACCTGCCAGAACTGACGCTACGCTTGATTTTATGTTTTTTTTTTTAGAATTTTAATTTAGATTAGAGTATTTTACTATTTTTTTTATTTAAACACTTTTTAGTTATCCTGCGCTCCCCTGGTTGATCTAAACCCTCTTCATAGCACAAAAACCTTTTTATTGCGAGTGATCAAGTTTAATAGGAAAGAGTTTGTTTAGTAACGGAATGTAATCATTGTACTACTATTTGTTCAGTAAAATGAGAACCATTTGAGAAGCATTTTGATATCATGTGACTGTATTTTTCATCAGATCCTTGGCAGCCCAATGAGATTTTTTGACACAACTCCAACTGGCCGCCTGGTGAACCGCTTCAGTAAAGACCAAGATGAGGTTGATGCAGTTTTGCCGTTCAACATGGATAACTTTTTGCAGTTCTGTCTGATCATTACGTTCACCATTCTCATCATCTGCGTAGTTTTCCCATACCTCCTGATTGCCGTGGCAGTTCTGGGAGTCATCTTTGCCACAATCCTATAGTAAGACACAAACATTGCACCTTAATATCATAAAAAAGATGTGTTTTTATTCAGAAGTAGAATATAAAGATTACAATCACAGATCCACCAAACAGGATTATGTTTTAATGCCATGAAATGTACAGACCGTCTGTTTTTTTTTTCCCCTAGTGTTTTCCAAAGAGGCATTCGTCAGATGAAGAGGATGGAGAATGTGAGTCGTTCTCCCTGGATCTCTCTCACCACCTCTACCATACAGGGACTCAGCACCATCCATGCCTATGACAAAAGAAAGCAGTACATTGAACAGTAAGATATTACTGACAATATATTTGGATCTATGACAGCATTTTAAGATAGTATTTTTAGTTCGAAAATATTTAAGAAAGACATACCATGCAGGGCAACATGCTGTGTCACTTGCTGATACATCATTATGACACCATGTGAATCATATCCTAGAATGACTCAGTAATTATCCAGCGTACCTAAGCTATAGCACACAAGCAGGAGTGTTAATATTTAGACCAACAACACGATTATGATTGTGATATTGCTTTTATGCAACAGTCCAATAAACTAGAAGTTAATATTGAAACTGAAATTGAATTGCAACACAATATTGCAAGTTACTTTGTTCTTCTCCACCAACGAAGCCAAAACAGAATTAACTGTTGTGTGGTATTATGTTCCTGAATGAAATTATTTTTGAATGAATCAGCTGAGTCACTACTGGTGTAATGTTGTAACCTGCAAAAAGAGTCTCAGTGCTGTTTGACCATATACTGCCAATCAGATTCAAGGACCAGAACTAACTGTTGTATCATTTTATTAAATGAAATTTAGGCCATAAGAACTGTGGCTTTTAAAGAGAACTCCATACTAAAAGTCAAAAACTAAAAACTTTTTCTCTTCACACAAAGCCAACACTATATTACCTCCACATTACAGAAATGTAGCAAACATCCTATGAATTCAAAGTCTTATATCGTTTGTGTGTTTCCAATAACAGGTTTAAGATGCTGAGTGACACCAACTCAAATCACTTCATGCTGTTTAACTGTGGGACTCGCTGGCTGGCATTTTGGTTAGACTTCCTGTCTGCTACTGTTACTCTAATGGTGGCACTGTTCGTAGTGCTCAGCCCCAATATGGCCATTAACCCTTCTCTGAAGGGCCTGGCCTTATCTTACACGATACAGGTAACTCTCACAGCTAGACTAAAACAGAAGGTTAACAACTGACAGTTCATCTCATGTCAGATTCAACTAGATATCTGAGCGCTTTGTGTTTATACGATTTCAGTTGACTGGAATCCTTCAGTTTGTGGTGAGATTGTCCACTGAGTTGGAAGCAAAGTTCACAAGTGTAGAGAGACTGCTAGAATATATTACGGTAAGAGAAATTAACATTAGGTTAACTTTCGAGTTTCGGGCAGTTCAGATAATCATGAATATAGTTTTGATTTATCACTGCTTCATTGTGTGCTGCAGAGTTGTGTATCAGAGGGCCCACGAAGTGTCAAAGATGCTCACATCCCCGCCGGCTGGCCACTGGAGGGCGCCATTACCTTTAAAAACTACAGTATGAGATACAGGGACAACACGCCCATAGTCCTCAGTAATCTCCACATAAATATTAAACCAGGAGAAAAACTTGGCATTGTGGGACGCACTGGCTCTGGTGAGAAAGAACATATAATTTTATATTCAAAGCTTAATTTTATGTTTTTAAATGCTAAGATTAATTTCCTTTTATTGTTATAAATTTAGATTGCAATGATGTGGAAGTTTCAAATTTCAATATTTTATTCAGAATACAACATAGATGACATATCAAATGTTTAAACTGAGAAGATTTACATTTTAAGGGAAAAATAAGTTGATTTTAAATTTCATGGCATCAACACATCTCAAAAAAGTTGGGACAAGGCCATGTTTACCACTGTGTGTCATCCCCTCTTCTTTTTATAACAGTCTGCAAACGTCTGGGGACTGAGGAGACAAGTTGCTCAAGTTTAGGAATAGGAATGTTGTCCCATTCTTGTCTAATACAGGCTTCTAGTTGCTCAACTGTCTTAGGTCTTCTTTGTCGCATCTTCCTCTTTATGATGCGCCAGATGTTTTCTATGGGTGAAAGATCTGGACTGCAGGCTGGCCATTTCAGTACCCTGATCCTTCTTCTACGCAGCCATGATGTTGTAATTGATGCAGTATGTGGACTGGCATTGTCATGTTGGAAAATGCAAGGTCTTCCCTGAAAGAGACGACGTCTGGATGGGAGCATATGTTGTTCTAGAACTTGGATATACCTTTCAGCATTGATGGTGCCTTTCCAGATGTGTAAGCTGCCCATGCCACACGCACTCATGCAACCCCAAACCATCAGAGATGCAGGCTTCTGAACTGAGCGTTGATAACAATTTGGGTTGTCCTTGTCCTCTTTAGTCCGGATGACATGGCGTCCCAGTTTTCCAAAAAGAACTTCAAATTGATTCGTCTGACCACAGAACAGTTTTCCACTTTGCCACAGTCCATTTTAAATGAGCCGTGGCCCAGAGAAAACGCCTGCGCTTCTGGATCATGTTTAGATATGGCTTCTTTTTTGACCTATAGAGTTTTAGCCGGCAAAGGCGAATGGCACGGTGGATTGTGTTCACCGACAATGTTTTCTGGAAGTATTCCTGAGCCCATGTTGTGATTTCCATTACAGTAGCATTCCTGATGTGATGCAGTGCTGTCTAAGGGCCCGAAGATCACGGGCATCCAGTATGGTTTTCTGGCCTTGACCTTTACGCACAGAGATCGTTCCAGATTCTCTGAATCTTTGGATGATATTATGCACTATAGATGATGATAACTTCAAACTCTTTGCAATTTTTATCTGAGAAACTCCTTTCTGATATTGCTCCACTATTTTTCGCCGCGGCATTGGGGGAATTGGTGATCCTCTGCCCATCTTGACTTCTGAGAGACACTGCCACTCTGAGAGGCTCTTTTTATACCCAATCATGTTGCCAATTGACCTAATAAGTTGCAAATTGGTCCTCTAGCTGTTCCTTATATGTACATTTAAATTTTCTGGCCTCTTATTGCTACCTGTCCCAACTTTTTTGGAATGTGTAACTCTCATGAAATCCAAAATGAGCCAATATTTGGCATGACATTTCAAAATGTCTCACTTTCAACATTTGATATGTTATTTATATTCTATTGTGAATAAAATATAAGTTTATGAGATTTGTAAATTATTGCATTCCTTTTTTATTCACAATTTGTACAGTGTCCCAACTTTTTTGGAATCGGGTTTGTAATATGAATGAGGATTTTCTGTCTCTGTTTCTCATGGTTTCATTCATTTCTGCTCTCTTTCTGATTCAGGGAAGTCCTCTCTGGGTGTGGCATTGTTCCGTTTGGCAGAGCCGGCTGAGGGCACTATTTTGATAGATGATGTGGACATCTGCAAGCTGGGGCTGAAAGATCTTCGCAGCCAACTCTCCGTCATCCCACAGGATCCTGTACTCTTCATCGGCACTGTCAGGTGACCTCTCACCTTCCAACTCTACACTTCTATTCATTATGTCATGATGATTCAATTTACTTTACTCCTATTTTATTTGCAATAAGTACTAGCAGTGAATCTCCATGTCTCATTCATTGAATAGTAAATTTCTTTTTGCTAATTTCTGTGGCCGTTTCATGTGAGTGATAGGTTGCTGGAGGGGAAGGATTGAAAATCGTCTGGCTATTAAGCCCTTTTTGGATAGGACTAGTTTTCAAAACAATGTCTGTGATTTCATTTTTTTTTTTTAGACATGGGCGTTACAGAAGGTCACATCTGCTGTGCTTGCGTGCAGCACGTGTGACATATATGATTTTAAAAAATTTATTATTTATTGATAGAATTTTAATTTATTATAAAAAAAACTTGAGTTTATAGAAGTGGCTGTTTATAATAAACCCACAAAAGTGAGCAGAGATCATCTAGACAAGTATCTTACCTGACACTGATATTAAAAAGTCTTCATGGTTTCTATGATTTGGCTCTGTTTATTAATTTTATAATTAAATTTTGTAGTCGGATACCATCCATATTGAAATTAAATGAAAGCATGCAAAATATTGGTGCAAAAATAGTAGCTTAGATAGGTCAAAAAACACTTGTTAGTATAATATAATATCGGCAGACAGACATTAACAGACATTAACATTTGGACAGGATTAGATTTCTCAGAGGACAGTTGAGTTTGGATTTTTTGCTGAAGTTGTGTGAGAAAAACACAGACATGGCAGATTCGTACAGGATTAAAATCACAAACTATGTCTGTGAAACAAATTTCTCTAATGTCCTACATGAAAACTAGTCCCGTCTGAATATGGCATTAGACAACATTTTATCTAGCTCTTGTGCCGGTGTTTTTTATGGGTTTAAATCTAGTTAAAGTTTTAGTTAACTGTAATAAACCTGGAGATGTCATTGCGACGGGGGCGTAATGTTAATGTTTGTGAAAAAAAGATTATGAGGGCAAGTGCTTTTTTTTAAATACTGATGTGCATGGATAAATCATATATAAAAAATTTAAAAAAAGAATTGTCGATTTTGATTTCATGGTGACTTTAATGTGTTTTGTTTGTGTGGTTACCTTACTGTATATAGGTATAACCTGGACCCTTTTAACAACTACAAAGATGAGGAGCTTTGGCTGGCTTTAGAAAAGACCTCCATGAAGGACACGGTAAAGACTTCCTCTATACGAGGCCCACAAGCAATACTGGATATAGTTTTGATTATGTTTCAAGTACATACTTTTCTAGATCTTGTGTCAGAGTTCTCCAAACATGTTCCTCATTTTTTACAGCTTGGATGCTCACACTTTTTCAGCTATAGGTTTCAAACTTGATAAATATTGGCTGTTTAAGAAGTCAATATTTAATCAACTGCCATACTTTAACTGAATATGATAAAGTTTGCTTTTCAGGTGATCTGTGGGGTGCTATGATTTCATTGTTATTTCAACATTCACGGTTTCTGCTAGGAGCAGCTCAAACATTAAGTTAATCTAGCCTTTTATGTGAGGATATCATTTATTGAGAGAGCAAAAAAAATCACAATATAAGAGTGGGCTTGTTACTTTGAGCTGCACTATAGTGATGAAACATAGACGTAACGTCTGCTTAAATTCCTCTCAATACCTTTCACACTTTGGGCCATGGTAACTTAAAAAAGAAAGGAGAAACAGCAATCGAATATAATAGTCAAAGAATAGAAAAAAACACTCATGCATTCAGGTGTTAAGTCATCCGCACCTCTCTTTCTCTCTCTTGGAGATTGCTAAGCTGCCAGAGAAGTTGCACTCTCCAGTAGTGGAGAATGGAGAGAATTTCTCTGTCGGAGAGCGGCAGCTAATGTGTATGGCCAGAGCACTGCTCCGTAATTCCAAAGTAAGAATACAAAATACACTCAGAATCCCCTCAAAAATATTCCTTGCTCTTAAAAGGGTCTGATAAAGTTGTGTTCATAGATCATTCTATTGGATGAGGCAACGGCGTCTATAGACTCTGAGACTGACAGCATGATCCAGCACACCATCAGAGACAGTTTCCAGCACTGCACTATGCTCACAATCGCCCACAGGATAAACACTGTGTTAGAGAGTGACCGCATACTCGTCATGGACCAGGGCAAGGTAATCCACTACTTTTTATATATAATTTACATTGCATTCAACTAAATACAGTATATTACTGTCCAATAGAATTATTTAAGTAATTTATTCCCCTTAAGTAGCCACGCTGAAGTAAGCTTTAATGTTCTGTGATTGTGTGGGCACTTCCAATTCATTTGCTGCTATAGGTAAATAATAGGAAGAATAACAGAATGCTGTAAATGGTAAAATACTTTGCAGTGTGTTTATGATTACGATAATAAATCATATTAAAATAAATATCAGTTTACAATATCAAGCAGCATAACTGGCAGCTAAATTAATGGAAGTGGATGAGACCGGAAGCCTCGACACAATCAAGTTACTATGGCCGTGCCCGCTCTTACATTAAAAGTAAGCCCTCTTTTATGTTTTCTCCCAGGTGGTTGAGTTTGATCCGCCGCAGGACCTGATACAGAGGCCGAACTCTCTATTTGCATCTCTTCTAGCAGCAGCTAATCAAGTGAACTCGTGAAGCATGTTGTTGCAGAATTTGACAGCTACAGGAAGTGGTTTACAGAATGCGTGTGACCTTATACATCAATCTTTACATATAAGCTATCGCTTTTATGAAGAATACACCATAGCACGTTGCCACACTTCTTCAACATTACATTTATAGGTAAAAGCACGTGGGTTTGCACTTTTTTTTAATTTGCACTTCACATAAGTAATGTAATTTTTCTATTAAATATTCAGAAGGCTCTGCACATTTTTGTTCATGTACTTTATATATCCATCTTCATATTTTGTTATTTAGACAGCATTCTAGACAGCATTTACAGACTTGTTCAATGTTCACTCAGTTTTCATAGGTTCATATTTAAAATATTTATTTGATTTTTATATGTGTGAAACAGATAATATCAAAGGACAATATATGCACAAATAAAGTCTAATTTCTGTCTTGTTATTATCACTTTGTATCATAAGACTGTCATATAGTACATTTAAATGAAGCTTCAAAGAATGTTCTAGGAGTCAGTGTGTGTTTCTCATCTTGGACGCTAGGTGTCTCTCTCCACCTCCAGTACCAGAGCTTATTGGGCCACGGTTGCATCAGTAGAGACACTAACTGATGAAATGTGTTGAAATTTCAGCATCAGCGTGCATCTCAGACTGATGAGGGATTGAGGGAATTATTTTAACTCAGTGAGGAGACAGCGTGAAAAACATTAATCAGATATCAGTGACTTTTTATTGCTCGTGTCTAATATTCTTCAGCACTTATGCAGTGACGCTCATGCGCCCATATGATGCATCATTTTGAAAATACAGACTTTCTTTCAAAGACGCTTGCATTTTAGTGTTTTTTTTTTTTTGTATTTGCAATTTTAAGAGGTGCAACATCTTATCTAAACACTTATTTAGGCCAGTACCTAACACACACACACACACACACACACCATGAGCTGAAGTTGCGTTTGAGTAGGCTACAACAAGTTTCCATTGGCACTTATTTTTTTATTGTAATGCCATCGTGTTCTGTCCGTCTGTCATCAGGTGAGAGGATGAACCAATCACATTGACTTCCTGTCAGTCTTTTCCCGTCGTTAGCATATTCTGTTTCACTACATTAGTCATGATTCAAACTTTAGCCGCAGGTTTTATCACCAATTAACAAACTGTACTCCAAGAACATGCACACCAATACAGATGTCATGCATTTCCAGAACTGTCAGTATCGTATTAGTCATCAACTCAAAATCCTTAACGTAAAGTCTCACCCCCTTTAACCTAGAATCCAAGCGCATAGGCTTGAACCTTTAACCTTTACATATTCAATTAAGGCTTTAGTTATTGATTACTACAGTAGGCCTACTTCATGGAATATAAAAACTCTTCAGATAACTCTTAATGATTGTGTACAGAATTTCTTTGTTTTAACTTTGAATTGTCTTGCACCCACTAGGGCGCAGTGTTGTCTGAAAAAGTGGAAAACTGAAAGCACAAGTAACTTGGAATAAATTATATAAACACATACAGTGGCCCCGCTTAAATGCATCAGTGTCATTGCATTAGATTAAAAAAATCTCAAAGCAAGCACCATATCTTTTAAAGGAAGATACTTTTTAAGTAAAACATTTTATAAAACTAATTTGTTAACTTTTAAATTATAAAGTGTATAGCCTATAGGGTAGTAGCTACAGTAAAAAAAAAAAGCATTTTGACACTTTCACTTAGTGGAACATATCCATAGTTAATAGTATGCAGATGCCACTTGGTTTGATATTTTAATTGTGACTCAGTGTCCCAATATTAGGTCTATTGTAGTGTATGTACGTACAAGCATGATAATCTTATAAATGCTACCTTAATCTGCATCAGAGAAGTGGTTTTTTGGTGTTAAGCGTTCCAGCTTAGTGGAAATATGATCATTAGTCTGAACGCCAAGACTAACTAATGATGTAAAGATCTGCAGTTGTTTTACAAACCTTTGTTGAATTAAAACTAATTTAGGTTTCATCAAGACCCCATTTCTCTCTCTCTCTCTCTCTCTCCCTCGCTCATCCGGTTGGTAGTTTGCAAGAACAATAAATCATTGACAAATGTGAACTCTATTCTTAGCCTTGTATTACAGTTGGCCCTAACTAGTTCTTTCCTAACACTGTTGGACAAAGCTGAATGCATTGTTTCTGATCAATGAAAGGGATCTTTGATCAGGCCAAGGCTTAATTGAAGATGATAAAGACAGTAAGCAGACATGCTCAGTGAGGCCAGATGTGCCTGTAATAGTCCCCAAAGCTTTGCATACACAGAACGATCACCAATTGTGTTTTCCCTTTTGGAGAGTTTGGCAATACGATGCTAGTAAAGGAAGTCTTCAATCACTCAGCAGTGAAGCTATTCCTCCATAGAAAGAAAAAGAAGAATCATTACACCTCTTAGTCTGTTTGTGAAGTCCTACTGTGATCTGTCAGTTTTGGCATGATGGACATTTTTCCGCGTATAAAATAATACTAACAAAAAATAATAATACTCATCATCATTATCATAATCATAGTCATTTGTTTAAAATGAAATAAAACGTCATGGGCTCTGCTGAACTCGCATTGTGTATTTTACAATCATCACTCTCAATTCTCTGGTTTAAAGGACAGTTGTTTTAGGCAAGCACTAAAATCTGATTGATTTAGTTAGCCTACTGTTGCACTATAGACCATTTCAAGGATTTAAACAATAACAAACGCGTTGGACGCATGTCTGGTCCTGAAGTATTTCCGGTGGCGTCATTTTTAAATCTCAGATCTGTCAAAACAAAATAGCTGTGTCCCAATTCAGAGGCTGCATCCTTCAAAGGCCACATTCGAAGGCCGATTGCATCACCGCTGCATGATAAAGGTTGTCCCAATTCAAAGGCTCCTTCAAATTCGGCCTCGAAATGCGTCCTTCGTTTCGCAGGCAATGAAGGATACAATGGATGGATCCTTCGCGTCCTAACCTATCCCAGAATTCATTACGTGCCGGTGACTACAGGATTTTTTTGTTTGAAATTGCCGGATTACACTTTTAAATGTAAGTATTGGGTTCTACTTACTCGAATAATCGGATGTATGTAATGATACCAATGTAAAAACAAAATATAAAGCAGTCCAAATGTTGACATATCTTACCAAGATGCGATTTTATATACAGTAGTTTATACTCTTTATTATGTACATAAATGGACCAAGGTGAACATGTTTTGTTTTTAGGCAGTTGAATATAAAAAACAGCTGTCACAGTTGCTATGCGACAAAAACAGTCCTCCGTAGGCTAGATCATCCCATTAAACAACACCCTGTCCAACCTTCACGGCCTTCAGAGGTGTGGCCTTTAAAGTCCGATTCCTTCAAAGGATACAGCCTTTGAATTGGGACACAGCTGACAAGCGTGTACTTTTTAAGTCAACATCACATAAATAATGTTGAATTACCAGACCTTTTAAATAAGATATTGATGCGCAAACTTTTCACAAAGAACATTAAACATTGCCTGAAGTATCTTACCCTGACGTGTATCATTACCTGGTTGATACCACGTGTGTCTATACAAGAGATGCGGTAAAAGCATATGGCAGTCAGGATGCTTACAATTACTTTCTTAGTGGAAAGGTTGGAAACATTTGTTGCTACAATATGGATGACATTTGTCTTGTGTTTGATGAAGTTGAAGCAAGTCAAACAGTGTCAAAATCATACTCGGCATGGTCCGTCGCTAAGGTGACCGGGGAGGTTATTAGTGGTACTTAGAAGCAAGGCAGTATTTGACTCTGGTAAGCGTATCCATAGCAGACTGGTGGGAGTGGCCTTGGATGATAACATGCCCAGTGCACTATGGGTGTTGAAGTTTTCCTCCCTATTTGGCAAAAGGGAAGACAGAGGCCTTTTTCTTGTTATCTCTAGTCAGGTAGCACCAATTTTTACAAATGTTTTCGCCTTTCTAATATTCAACAATATTCTTGATTTGACTGCACTGACACTATTGGATGAGAACTTAACTGAGCTGGAGGACGACATTACTGTTTTTCTGCAGAACTGCTTTACTAGTTTATGAACTAATTTAATAACGAAACGGAATCAAGACTGAACTGACTTCAGCTGAACAATGACACTATTTTCTTTTAGAGCTGCTGTACAGCCGAAATGAACTCTGTTTGCATCATTTAATCACTCTCCTGTTATCACTGTAAAGCTGCTTTGAAACAATCTTGTATAAATCTTGTATTGTATAAAACGCTATATAAATAAAGATGACTTGACCTTACTGTATAGGCAGCCAAGTTTTGTCAGCGGTGAAGTACCCCTTTAAGAAAATATACAGGTAAACTTACACAATTATTTAAACTCAAATCAACATTTCATGTCCAAGTATTTATTTATGTATTCCGCTAGTGAGTGAGTGAGTATAGCCATGTAATAGACCGGATAATGTACAGTCATCTTTTACTTCTTGCCCTAATTAAGAAATTACTGTTTTACACATTACATTAAATAATAAACTAAACATAAGGAATGTGTTGGTCCATGTTCAGTAATAACGTTCAGTAAAGTGTTGTAAAATCAATACTAAACAGTAATAAATAATAATATGCAGAATCCAAATAACTGAACACATTCAGTTTGTTTCTGCTCAGTTCAATTCTATTGAATAAATGAAAGTCAGCTACACTTAAAATCACATTAAACAAATTTTGTGCAGCTGGATACTATACGTGACAATCAGGGTTGCTGTTATTACTACATTTCTTTTAACAACCAAGAATCGAATGTACAAGATAGATGTTACCATCACAGACATACACAACGCACAATAATACACACATTAACACACAGACACCCACATGATCAGGTTTATTTGTTCAGGACTGTTCAAAAGAATAGGATAATAGCATACATCAAGCATTTACAATCTGTTTAAATGGGAGCAGACATTTTGTTTGAGTTCTTGTATTTTGCTGGTGTGTGTGTGTGTGCTTTCTATTTTTTTTTTTACTCCTCTTCACATAAACACCCTCAGACTGTCTCCTTTCATAATTAGCCCTTTCACTCTTACTCTTTCTCTCTTTCTTTCTCTCTCTCTCTCTCTCTCAAACACACACACACACACACACACTCAAATATAAATGTAGGCACATTAAATTAGGCATGGAACAGAAGTCGCTATAGTCTATTCCTTCCTATTGTGACATAAATCTGAGTGAAATGGCTTCTTGAATAAGAAAAAAAAGTAGGGCAGGGCTTAATTTTGTCCATCAGGAATTGACTTGATCTTTGGATCATTGTGGTTTGCTACTGCTGTGATCTCATGTGAGTGACGGGATGTCCTGCTGAAAAACACATCATCAGAAAAGAGAAGAAATTTTGTTGCAAGAAGTAGGGGAAGTTAATTTGATGAAATATTATGAATGCACATGAATTAAAAAAAAAAAAGATGACGGATGAATCATTTATAATAAATACTGTAACATTCAACAGATCATAAGAATTGTTGATTTTTATGTTGACTTTAACATGCGCACAATAGCAGCCTCAAAGGCACATCTCTCCCATCTCTGTCAACTAGTTGTGGTGGTGATAATGACACGTGGTTTCACAGGAAAAAAGTATCAAGTTGTGATTTAGAGAAGACACTCGTAAATCACCAATCGTGGTTTACATTACCTTTCAGCCTGTTGAATATGCACAGCTATACTGGGTGTGGTATGTGTGGAATTTTGAGGTGGATTAAAAGTATGAAATCAAATTCAGTGTCATGACCCTACAGCAGCAGAATGTACTTGTGCTAACATAGCATTTTCTGTCTCACCATATTACACAGAAATAATTCCCAGAGTCAGCTAAATCAGGTATATCTGGAACCTGGTTGTTTACCTGCTGCATCAGGGATATATTTAAACACAGGATATCAGATATTTATAAAACATTTGTTTTGAGAGGTTCCAAGACCGTGACCAAATAAAGCAGTTTTAAGAGGTCATGCCATCACATTCAGCTATGTATGAAAGGCACCTGTTAATCCTCACAAATATTTCCAAGAACACCTAACTCAAACCCAACCTCACTCTCGTTTTTGCTCTCTCTGGATAAGATATGGTAGTCAGTGAGCTGTAAAACTGGCCCATTGAACCTAACAGGGTCAGAGATTGTTCTGTGGACTTTATACACAAAGGACATTCTTTTACCCCTGTCTTTATCTCTTCTTTCCTGTGGTTTGTTCCTGAGTCTCAAACTCAAAGTTTGATAGTGATAATATATCACCAGCTATTATGCTGAGTATGTGTCTGATAAAGCTAACCTGATAGTCTTCTGCAGTCAAACAGACTGGCCTTCCTGGATTTAGCTGGATCTTTAGTTTCTAAATGGCAAAGGTACAAAAACACAAGCATGTTTGCCTTGGAAGTCTGTCTGAAAAGTCGACTTACAAGTCGCCTTTATGCAAAAAACTATGTTGTGCAAAGTGTAACTGGGTAGCAAATCAGCAAGATTTCAGGCAGCATTTGTAATCACGTCTGATGAGACACTTTC
Organism: Rhinogobio ventralis; assembly: GCA_039654625.1. NCBI lineage: Eukaryota > Metazoa > Chordata > Actinopteri > Cypriniformes > Gobionidae > Rhinogobio > Rhinogobio ventralis. The sequence goes on from CM077193.1 coordinate 29,779,134, forward strand.
ACCTACCCAAGCTTATTTTTACATTGCAACATTTGATGACATATTGGCCCCATTAACAGTGTGAAGTGATTGACTACAATGCAATAACCTTTGCAATAACCTTTTCCCTACTGAAACCCTCCATATGAACAGATAAGCTGTGTAAATCACCTCTGAGTCAATACAGATGTATGCTCATCTTTTTTTAACGTATTATGTGCCATTTAGAATGAATTTTTATTAAACTTTTTGCACATTTTGTTGGCAAATCACTCATTTGTGTGTGCTGGTGTGTGAATGCTGCACATTGGTGGTGGTTGAGGAGATTCCCCCCTTCTATATGTAAAGCATTTTGAGTACCCAGAAAAGCGCTTTATAAAATGTAACAAATTAAATGTAATGAATAATTTGTAATTTGAAAAGTTCATTGGTGTCCGAATGTATTCCTACAGAATATAAAAAGGAAAACCTAAGAGAAACATACAAATTTGATGATTAAATTCAGTAGGCAATAACTTTAATCAAAATGCACACAGAAGCTGCAGACTGATCTCACAAAAAATGTCTATATAGCGCTTCCGAGTTCTACGTCAAAATGACGCCTTAATGGCCAGCTCCTGCTCCACGCATGCGTGGTGTTGCTCATGTGAACAGCATCGGCCAATAATGAGCCAGCGTTCTGCCGTAGAACTCGGAAGTACCGCACTGTATTTACAATGTAAACTGCACAGGAGACTGACTCAGACGAGAAGAAATTGTTGAATAAAGTCATTATTTTTGTTTGTTTTTTTGCGTACAAAAAGTATTTTTGTTGCTTCATAAAATTAAGGTTAAACCACTGTAGTCACATGGACTATTTTTAACGTTTTCCCTGAATAGGGAACTCGCGCTGTGTCACCGCTGTGGGAACGCCTCTGTGTGATTGCGTCATGAAGCATGTATGGAATCAGTCCAATGGAGTGACGGAACATCATAGGCGGGTGACGTCATCTACCAGGAAATTATAAAGCACACCTGCACCAAACACATTCAGCTTCTGGGAAAGTCTAAAGCAAGACGATCACTGGAATGCAGGGAGTATGGCAGGCCGACGCAGTGTCTCATTCCCTATTCAGGGAACTAAGGTTACATACGTAACCGAGACGTTCCCTTTCAAGGGAACTCGCGCTGCGTCACCGCTGTGGGAATACTATACCTACATCTCCATTGGAGCCAGATGCCCTTCCGTGTGAACATAGTGCACTACGAATCAAGCACCCGTGCCCCCGCGGTAGAGCTGAGGTCAAGTTTATAGAACCACACAAAGGTATGCTGTGAGGACCACCCTGCCACATCGCACACTTCTTGAAGAGAAACTCCTGACAATAAAGCCTTAGAGAAAGCCATACTCCTAGTAGAGTGTGCCTGTACAACCAAAGGTGAAGGCTGACTGGCCACCTCATAAGCAAGTGAAATGGCCTCGACCACCCATTTGCTCATTCTCTGCTTAGATACCGGGTACCCCTTTCTAGGTGACCCGAAACATACGAACAGCTGTTCAGATTTCCTCCACAAGGCAGCTCTGTGGACATAAGCATCTAAAGCCCTCACAGGGCAGAGCAGATTAAGCTTTTCCTGGTCTGACGTCCAAAAGGGAGGAGGACAAAAGGCTTGCAGAATAACTGGTCTTACAACATTAGTAGGAACCTTAGGATTAGGAATTTCCACACCATGAAGTGAAAAGTTTCACCAGCATTATCTCCAAGAAATGTATGTGCCAGGACAGATGATGGTCCTGCAACTGACCTTGAGCCGGCAGCAGCTGAGACCTGGGGTTCTGCTTCTTTGCCTCCTGAAACCTATCGGTGACAGTGCTGACAACGTCACCAAATAGGCCATCAGGAGAAAGTGGAGCGTCCAGCAGAAAGCTCTTATCTTTATCCTTTATCTCTGTGAGATTCAGCTATAAATGCCTCTCCGTGGCCACTAGGGCTGCCATAGAATGGCCCACTGATCTGGCCGTCTCCTTAGTGGCATGGAGCGCTAAATCAGCTGAAGAGTGGAGTTCTTGAATAACTTCAGCTCCCACTTCCTCACTTTCCCCCAGGTCTTTTAGCAGGTCGGCTTGATATGCCTGCAAAATAAACATCATATGCAGGCATGCCGCAGCCTGACCCACAGCCGAGTACGCTTTGCCCACCAAAGCAGATGTAGCTCTAAGTGGTTTGGTGGGCAATGTCAGGGCTTTAAGGGACGATGCTGATTCGGGAGAGAGATGGCTCGCAAGCGTCTCCTCCACCCTCGGCCCATATCCATGCTTTTTCAGCCCTACAATACTGCTGTATGTCGATGTTTGTGGACTGAGAATTCTGGACGATACCGGTCTCTTCCACAACCTTGACACCTCAGTGTGGAGGTTGAAAAAAAAAAAGTGGAGGCTGAGTGTTTCTAGCAGGCAGGTTCATCTAGTTTACTCTTTATTTGAGAACGCTCCTGCCTTTCTGCTGGCCAATCTAAGCTCAACTTGGCCACAGCATGACTCAACACCTTCATCAACTCCTCACTAGCAGGAGAGTGAAGTGGCGAATCTTCAACATCTCCTGCCGCGATACTAACAACTTATTGCTAACAACTAACAACTTGATTGCTGTACCGGTGCCTCAACCGGGGCGGAAGAAACCGCAGCGAGGGCTTCCAAACCCTGGATAGAGGCACTGGATCTGACAGGTGAAGGCAGAGAAAACCTCCTGCAGAGATAACCTCCTACAGTTCTAACGTTCCGCCCATGGGCCATGAATACAGCAAGGGGTTAAATTGCATGATACACAACAACTCAAACATAAAAGCTAAACATGCCACATACCTTTGGAAAGCTGAGATTCTTGTGAATCGAATGGTGTAAAACAGCAGGTACAATCAGTGTCTTTGTCAGGCCACCAACAAACGGAAACCGCCAACAAAATTGAACGAACTCATCTATGAAGTAATCCTGTACTACAAAGATCAATAAAATCCCAACAAAAACGGTGTAATTCCACTCTATAGGGTCCAGGCAATCCAAATTCAGTGAAATATTTAGTCCATATCACATATATATATAGCAATAAACAGCCACAGAATGTAGTGGTACCATTTCCAAAAAGCGGAGAGTGAAATCCAAGCTCAATGTGAGCACAATGTGTGATGAACATGAAAATAACAGCGAAAGATATGCACTGCCGATTCATTGATTCTAAAATGGCCGCTGACCTCTGAACTCTTGACTGACAGCTCATTTCAACCAATTGGGGCATGTTCTGAGGTGTTTACAGACTGACAGAGCCACTCAAGCTACAGCAAAGCCGGGCCATTCTGATCTGCTGGCACTCTGTCTGATTGACAGTAACTCGATCCAATTGCATCAGATATGGCAAATGACTGACTCTTCTGATAGCCAATGAACTTCTAAAAAGATTAAGACGTATTTTAGTGGGAGGATTCGACCTTTGTACCGCTTATGTGTGTGCGTACGCAGTCCCTTCCTCGTGCGCTCTGTGCCAGAGTATTGCGCAATAGCGCGCTGGGAGAGTGTTTACAGGGGAAACTAGGTTTTATCCGTGTTAGATGCCAAATATAACGGGAAAAAGTAAGCTTCTCACTCGAAGATGTTGTTGAACAATGTACTCGGCGTTACTGAGGACTTGGATCAGGAAATTTCTGAAGAAGAGCAATGTTTTGGAGCCAGTGAGGATGTTTTGAATGGGGAGAAAAGACTCTTGACAAGTAAGTGTTTTTTTTATATATTATATAACTCATTTTACTGCAAATACAGATGTATGTGTCAGTGTTTTGATGTGTTCCGATCCATTACTGCTCTGTCGTGTTTGGGTGTCGCGCAAGAGTGTGTGTGTGTGTGCGAGTGTGTGTGTGTGCGTGTGTGCGCGCGCGCGCGCGCGCGCCTGTATGCCTGTATGTATGTATGTATGTGTGTGTGTGTGTGTGTGTGTCTGCGTGTAAATGTATTTATTTCTTTGTTTTGTTTTTATATCACAGACTATCATCTCACTGTCCATGAAGTGTTAGAGGACACAGGACAGGACAGCACTCCTGCAGAGATGTCATATTCTTCCCAGAGATGGGGGGAGGGGAGAGAGTGAAATGTAAAGTGTGCAAATAGTTTGAAATTATATATTATTATATATTAGTGTGAGTTTTAATATTAAAGAGTTTTATAAATACCATAGCACTTGTTTTGTCTTTATTTGCACAAAGTTTAGTTTCAAAAATTGGAAAAACACTATAATATGCACTATAAAAACACTATAATGTTTATGTTTCAGCAATTATTCACCCAAATATTTTAAATCTGGATAAGGAATAGAATAGCTCTAAGTGTAACCTTTCATTAGAGCCCAAAATGATGACTGTACATCAAAGCATTCAAGAATAGCAGCATTGTATGTGTCAATGGTTACAAAGGGTCTCCAAGTGGCTTTTTTTGGGAAGCGCCTAGACATAAACTTAGATAAGCATGTGCAAAACACTCATTCTCTAAAGGTACAGTTATCAAATGTGAAATTGGACTTGGTAAGGCTTCATGCTGTGATCCCATTGTGTTTTCCAGCTAATAGCTCCATGCTATAGTCAAAAGCAGGCATCATTTTACAAAAAAAATGTTGGCAGAATTTTATTTTTTATATTTTCAGTGTGTTCAAAGTTCTATTACCCAATACCAGTATGACTTACAGTGATTCTGACTGTTTAGATTGTCATCTTTCAAAAGAGACCAAAACTATGCATATACTCCAAATGGTTCAAGAACAGCATGCAATTTACTTTGGGTATGCTTTCTTTTAGGCGTTTTAGGAAAGTTTTACAGGAATTGTAAAGGGATAAGGCAGGGCCCGTCTCTAACCCCTCTGACAAATCCATTTGCGAACTCCATGACTGAAGCTGTTGCTCTGCCTCTGCAAAAGCGGGAGCCGAGCCGCGGGGAGCGCGATCCAAAACGCAGAGCGCAGCGTTCTCATAGGCATGACATCACAATGTACACAGGCAACCCCCTCGAGAGCTGCCTGTGCATGCTGCACTCCCATGCAAACAACACACATTGAGTGTGTATCCCTACCCGTAATGAAACTGTTGTTCACTCGCCATAGTGTCACTCTTGTGTTTTTTTGTGTGCATGTGGTGAAAAACTCCTGCCTAGCTCAGACTAAAGACGGACAAAAACACCAATTTGACAGACAATGGTTCACACAGAGCTCTTGCTGAAGACAGAAGCTGAATGTGTTTGGTGCAGGTGTGCTTTATAATTTCCTGGTAGATGACGTCACCCGCATATGACGTTCGTCACTCCATTGGACTGATTCCATACGTGCTTCACGACGCAATCACGCAGAGGCGTTCCCACAGCGGTGACGCAGCGCAAGTTCCCTTGAAAGGGAACAATGTTTTTACTACCTTTTTGGGCCTTGAAAGTGATAATTAAATAGCTGTCTATGGAGAGGTCAGAGAGCTCTCGGATTTCATCAAACATATCTTAATTTGTGTTGTGAACGAAGGTCTTACGGGTTTGGAATGACATGAGGGTTGGTAATTAATGACAGAATTTTCATTTTTGGGTGAACTAACCCTTTAAAAAATAATTTGATGATGTGTTTTATTCATATCAGATACACAGTGTATGTAATTATAAAGTTATTATTATTATAAACTATTTTTTCCCAGTTCACCGGCCTACTGTCTTTCGGGAGAATGGATGAATTTCGTGTTGTAAATCCGACAACTGATTCTGAATTTAAGGCCGTTTTAGATCAACTAACATATCATTATAAAGGTCTTTAAATTACAAACTACATTTACGTATTTGAGAATAGGAATACCAGCTGGGCTAGCTATTTCAGGAAATAGTTAACAAGTTTGGGAAGGTTTCTAATAAAAAAGGAAAATTCAATCAAACCAAATAGGCTACATCCGTCATACTGCGCTGTGTCACGTGACAAGCAACACGCGTCACCATGAAAAAAATGTATAAATAAAAATGTGAGGTGATCACTGGCCATGCCTCCACCCACTGGTGCACACTCAAAAATACTAAGTGCATGGGTGTGGACTTTGATATTCATTCACTCTGTTTGATCAAACTCAATACCATGATACAATGATATGAGCTGCACCTGGACACAATATGCAAATTTTTTTGGAGCCCACCTCTCTTTCTGCCTCACAATATCAGTGTTCTGAGCCCACTATCAGCAGTTCCCTTTGCGCAATAACAGCACCCAACCACAAGACGCACCAATGGAAAATGAAAATGCTTCATGAATTAAAAATTGTGTCATATCGGGAGAGTGAGGTCTAGAATAATGACTATCAGGGGTCTTATTTGCGTGTTATGCAACATCAGTTCTGTTGCGTTATAGGGGCACATAAAAAAGAAGGCACACAAACACGCATACTGTAGCCAGAGTACATATGACCTTAAGGTCTGTCCCTAAAAGTCTCTAGTGGACATGGGCGGGGCTTGGCAAGATAGGCCAGGCAGTGGCATCATGGCACAGGCTTCTAAGAATTGCTGGCATGACGGCCAAACAGAGTCCCATTAGAGATAAAGGTCTGATGAGTAATGGTCCATTCTGTAACAGTGTAAGAAATGACTATCACACATGGTTAACAGTTATGTAGGGCAAGAGTTGCAGTTATTCAGTGGGTTCAGCAGGTCTATCAGTAGAACTAGTTTTGAAATATAAAATTAAACCTACTGGGATACCAACAGATATCCTTAATGTTGAATTTGGATTATTCAAAGATAAGTTTGGCTAAGTCTTAAACCTAGTAAACACTCCACAGTATATATTAGAACTCTGTTTCCAGCACATAAATTCATTCATCCTTTGAGGAACATTAATGTGTTGTGCAAGGAAATTAAGGAGCCATGAGTGTATAAGTGTGTATGTGTGTTTGAATCATCATAAAACTGTCACTTTGGTAAGATCTCTGCAGACTCCACATGAAACTTGAAATGCTCCACACTACTCAAAGGTTGTCATGGCAGTCATTCTAATAACCTCGTTCACAGGTCTGAGAGTGCATATAAGGAAATTATGGTTGAAATATGTGAATGATCTTGAGAAAGCCATTATCAGTTCTTTTCACACACGATCATTTAGTGTACTTTTTAATTGCAGTTTGGGTACCTCTCTAGTGAAGTTTTTCATAACTTTTTGGCACAGAGCAGTCCATCAGACCTTTACCATGCAATTTAGTAATGAGTCATTATTGTATCTTTAAACTATACCTAACTTCATTTTATCTATACAGTACATAAAGTATAAGACTAGAGTAATGGCTGCTGAAAATTCAGCTTTGCCCTGACAGGAATAAATTACGATTTAAAATAAAAGAGTTATTTTAAGTTGTAATAATATCTCAAAATAGTACAGTTTTTAAAAATGCAGCCTTGGTGAGCATAAGAGACTTAAAAAATTAAACTGACCCCAAACTTTTGAACGTGTATATACATAAACAGCCAGATGAAAGCCTTTATTGTGTGTTATTAATCAAGGGCTTTTTCAGAGGCTGTGGTGAAGCTGAAAGGGAAAAATGTTGATGGAAAAAATTATTAACAAGATGTCACAAAGCTTTCTGGACCAGCTGAGATGACACTAAGAAACCTTGTAATTGAAAGCAATAGTACAAAAAAGTGACATCACTTCTGTAGATTAATCAAAACTTCAATTTGTGAATGGTTGATTTCTGTATATTGTCCTTGTGTGTGCTCTTTCAGCAAACACACTGGAAGTTATTAATTTCTGGCATTTAGACTGTGTCCCAAATCCCTAAAGAAGTTTCAAAACTGATGAATGAGCTGTCAGAGGACCTTGGGTGTGCGGGGGGAGTAACAGGACAGCATGAGGCTGCAGATGAAACCAAGGGAAACTCAAACCAGTAAATCAATGTAACAGGTGAAAGACAATGAAAGAAAAAAAACTTTTATTTGTGCTGGAAAAATGTGGCATTGCTGCAAAAACTTGAACCGCAATGAAGACCCACAAAAACAGATCATTGTGATGCAACAAAAAATGTATGTGATGAAGCCCTGGAGTTTGTTTAGTCAAGCCATAAGAATCAAAGAAGCAAGAACATTGCAGGTGGGGTCTGTTCAGTAACCATGTTCACCCCAATATACATTATTATTATTATTTTGATGATATTCTATAATAATATTTTTTAATTAATTATATATTATTAATATTTTATTTTAATAAATTAATACAATCAATTAATATTAATTTAACAATAAATATTAATTTAATTATATATATATATATATATATATAAGCAAGAAAAATGATTAAAACAGGAAAGTTTTGACGTAAAACATACTATTTTTAGAACACTAATCAAATAAGCAAATTTGTGTCATTGACCATGTTAACTGTTTGTACAAAAGGTCAGTTGCATTCACAGAAAGAACACAAGATGCACTTTCACTCATCTCAAATCATGCCGGATCACATGATCATTAGATTTATGCAGTGGAGTATGCAACTTGCGTGCTGCTGTCATTAAAGAGAAATACCAATTCTGAAGGTACATATGGGGAAAAAATTTATTCAATGGGAAAAAAGCAAAACAGAACCATTGTCATTAGCAGTTCCAAACTTTTGGGATGAATGTGTAAGAGAATGTGATAATATGTATGTATGTGAAAGTGTGTTCATATGTGTGCACGAGTGCTTGTGTCTGTCCTCAACTAACCCCAGCAGTCTCTCAGTGCTGTTGTGAAGGCCACAGATTGAGTGCCAGACACTGTAAATCCAGGGAGCACTCACTCTCTACTGTGCTCTCTACTCTACAGCCAATATCCAGCAACTTCGCAAAGCCATTGAAGAGGAGTGAACCAAGTGGAGGAGTGCTTGCCATGTAGCGGCCCCTTGAGGCAGCCCAGCACAAGACGTACTGCTAGCAACTCGAGGCAGTTGATGTGCCATTGCAGTTGGGGCCCCGTCCTCAGACCCGAAACTGCAAGCCCGTTGTACGTGGCCCCCCTGAACTTGGGGGGTCGCCGGGCAAACTGAATCGCATAGCCGAGTCTGATAGTACGGATGAGCCAGTGAGACGGGCTGGGAAGCACTAGCCAGGCTTCCAGCGACCGAACAAGCAGGACCAATGGCACCACAGATGTACCCAGTGTGGGACCCGACTCGGATGGCATAGCGGTCTGATGTGGGGTCTGAGTGTGCAGTGCAGCACTTACCTTCTTCCGCTGAGGGGGCACATGGGTGTGAGGAGGCCTCTTGAGTGCGTCCTGAGCACAGCCAGCGCTCCCTGCTGGCGAAGGGAGAGGCACCTGAAGGTGGCAAGGCTTTACAGCGTCGCACAACGCCAAGCATGCTCTCTTGGCACCCAGAGATTTTGGAAACAGTCACCATCTCCCGAAGTGCTGTTCCCTCCATCCCTGGGTGGCCCGTCTCAGGGTCGTTTGCACCTCCGCTTGCCTCCTGGTTTGGCAGTGGCCTAAACGGGCTTGACAGCCTTCCCGCGGCCGGCTCCATGCTGGCGCCCGGATGGAGGCTGCTGCTGGGCCTGCCGGGGCAAGATGTGCCTGATAGCCTCCGTCTGCTTCTGGGTGGCTGAGAACTGCTGGGCAAAGCTCTCGACTGCGTCACCGAACAGCCCAACCTGGGAAATGGGGGAGTCCAGGAACCGATACTTATCGGCCTCCTTCAAATCCGCCAGGTTGAGCCAGAGCCACCATGGTGGACATGGTCTGTCGCTGCCTGGAGCAGTTCTGGGTCAGGTCTACCCTCGTGCATGTCCATGAGTGCCTGGGCCTGGTGCACCTGGAGTAACGCCATGGCATGCAGGGCGGACGCAGCCTGTAAGCCTTGCCCGTTAGATTGGACGTGAACTAACAGGCCTTGGATGGGAGACATGGACCGCCCCAAATACCAATCATCCAACCTTGAGGGTTAGGGACATGGTGGAGGGTTCCACGTGAGCCCTACCCTCCTGTCCGGGCAAGCTTAGCTGTCAGTTCTGGGTCGGGTTTGGACAACGCCACTCTCCCAGAGGGAGGCAACGCAGCTGAGTCTTCATCCCCAGATGACATAAGCTCCCCCTCCAATGCAGCGATCGACATACTGTTCTCTGCTGGAGCACCGAAAGACATGGGTGGATGCCCATGGGAGGGGCCCCCACGGTCTTCCAGCAACTCAACCGGTTGTGGCGTTACGGAGGGATTAGGGGCCCGCAGAGTTGGCCTCGGCGGGGTAGCCCTAATCGTAATCCTCAGGTCACCCTGGCCACTCGCCGAAGTAACCCTTCCCTGCTGACCAGCAGGAGTAGAACTAGGATGGGGAATAGGCAAGGGGACCCCGCCTTCCCGAAGGTAGGAGAGTCTCGACCTCAACGCCGAGATGGTCATATTCCCGCAGTGGGAACATGAATCATCCACAAAAGCTGCCTCAGCGTGCTGAATGCCCAGGCACGTAAGGCAACGATTGTGACCGCCAGCAGGAGACAGAGAATGACCACATCCAGAAACACACGGGTGGAATGCCATCTTGAAAAAGACGCAATACACACCCGTGCTCTTTTAGGGAAATAGCTCTTTTAGATGTGCTGAAGCACACAGGGAGATGGCCGCGGCAAAACAGCGCAGCCTGTGTTTGCACTCACAACAAAAGGATCGCCCCACCGAACCAACAGAAACTTGCTTTGTTGTGAAAACAGCAGTTTTTGTTCTCGTGTGAGAACGCGGTCCTCGCTGTAGGTGCCTTTACACAGCACAGCTGAAACTCTTTTTTTTTTCTTGAACACTCTCAGCAGCGATACGGCTCCGAAGTTAATGACAAATGTGCACTGCATCCGCTTCCGTATTTATACCCGTGCTGCAGAGCGGAGCGCAAGATGCAGATCTCGCACACCAATGGCCATTGGCCTGTTCTGTATACACTCGAAGCTGATAGGGGCTCCCAGAAGTGATCCCAATTCGTCGGTGACGTCCGACATATGTCGAACGTGACTGACTGAAAGGGAACTGCACATTTTAGAGTGGCCTTTTATTGTGGCCAGCCTAAGACACACCTGTGCAATAATCATGCTGTCTAATCAGCATCTTAATTAGGAGAAGTGCTTACTAACACAGATTTAGACAGATTTGTGAACAACATTTGAGAGAAATAGGCCCTTTTGTGTACAGCTGAGTTCAGCTCATTAAAAATGGGGACAAAAACAAAAGTGTTGCGTTTATAATTTTGTTCAGTGTAATAAGCAATTATGTAAAAAAGAGTTTCATTGTGAATTAGTTTCACTGATTATAATGGAACTTTAAGAGATTGGGATGAAGATGTATAACCTCTTTCACCCTAATCCTTCCCTTGGGTCATTTTGACCCGAAACTCATTTTTAAATAAAAAAAAAACACACTTTTGTGGTTGCTAAAAAATGCTAAAACTTTACCAAAAAAATATTTTATAATGTCTATAATGTGTATCTGAATGCATACTGAAATATAATTTTAAGGCTTCGGGTCATTTTGACCCGCAAGGGAAGGATTTGTTACAAAGTGTGAGGGAACGATGAGGGTTAATGATTATAAAATGAGCGCTCTTTGCGAGCTTTCTGCCATGCCAAATCCTAGTATGCTTGCTTTTCTGCTAAAATTAACAGTGGTTTGTGAAGGTAAACGCTTTAACAAATAGGCTAATTTATCGTTTTTGCTGGGATGTGTAGGTTGTCAAGTCAAGTCAATTCAACTTTATTTATATAGCGCTTTTTACAATGCTGAATGTTTCAAAGCAGCTTCACAGTGTTAAACAGGAAAATAATGCAACAGAATTTGATTCGGCTGTACAGCCGCTCTGGAGAAAACGGTGATGTCATCTAGCTCATTTCAATTATCATACATATTCAACTACAGTAATGTAGTTGATATAGTTAATGTAGTTTAGTAATTAAATTTATTTGGATATTTATTTGAAAATTTAGTGTCCCCAACTGAGCAAACCAAGCCAAAGGCGACCAAAACTCCATCAGTGGGCATAATGGAGAAAAATAAACCTTGGGAGAAACCAGGCTCAGTCGGGGTGCCAGTTCTCCTCTGGCCAATTAACAAACAGTGTATGTTTATTATTTTGGCAGCCTTATAGGTCAGAAGTAATATTAGATCGGAATATTCGAAAGATCGGAGGCATCACGCCGGAGACGGGTTTATTGAGGATGGCGTGTCGATTAAACAATTATTAAATAGGAATATTCAAAATATTGGAGTCATCACGCTGGAGATGGATCCATTGAGGATGCCATGTCGATGAGCAATTTCAGAGGGTAGACTAATTGACACGTTCTCTGCAGACACTTCAGGGATGCGCTGGTAATGTCTGGGCGCTGGTCCACCATCTGATCCGGATACGGCCCGGATCCGGCTGACTGCAGTAAACCTCGGGATAAACAGAGAGACTAACATTAGCGTAGATGCCATTCTTCTTATGATGTAACGAGTACATCAGGTGTTATGGGAAGTGTTCCCGGTTCCGGCTGACCTAGTTAATGCAGCCTAACAATAATTTAATTGATTTGAATAAAATATAAATTAAAAATGTTTTATGTGTATGCCATAGTAAAGCGATGTGTTTGCCATAGTAAAGCGATGTGTTTTTAGTCTAGATTTAAACTGACAGAGTGTGTCTGCTTCCCGAACAATGCTAGGAAGGCTGTTCCAGAGTTAAGGTGCTAAATAGGAAAAGGATCAACCGCCTGCAGTTGATTTTGATATTATAGGTATTATCAACTGGCCAAAGTTTTGAGACCGCAATAGACGTGATGGAGTTTAATGCGTTAAGAGCTCGCTCAAGTACTGGGGAGCTAAACCATTTAGTGATTTGTAAGTAATTAGCAAGATTTAAAATGTATGCAGTGTTTAATAGGGAGCCAGTGCAGTGTTGACAGAACCGGGCTAATATGGTCATACTTCCTGGTTCTAGTAAGAACTCGAGCTGCTGCGTTTTGGACCAGCTGAAATTTATTTATTAAGCGATACAATAATCTAGCCTTGAGGTCATGAACGCATGAACTAACTGTTCAGCATTTTGCATTGAAAGCATATGCCGTAATTTAGATATATTTTTAAGATGGTAAAATGCAGTTTTACAGATGCTAGAAACGTGGCTTTCAAATGAGAGATTGGTATCAAAGAGCACACCCAGGTTCCTAACTGACGACGAGGACTTGACAGAGCAGCCATCAAGTGTTAGACAGTATTCTAGGTTACTACATGTGGAGTTTTTTTGTCCAATAATTAAAAATTCTGTTTTTTTCTGAATTAAGTTGCAGAAAATTACTAGTCATCCAATTTTTTATATCAGCTATGCATTCCATTAATCTTGTAAATTGGTAAGTTTCGTCAGGGCGTGAAGAAATATAGAGCTGAGTATCGTCAGCATAACAATGAAAACTAACGCCATGCTTCCTAATGATATCTCCCAGTGGTAGCATGTACAGGGTGAAAAGCAACGGTCCTAGCACTGAACCCTGCGGTACTCCAACTTGTGATCGGTGTGACATCTCTTCATTTACTGCTACAAACTGATAACGGTCAGATAAGTATGATTTAAACCATGCCAATGCAATTCCACTAATGCCAACATAATTTTTGAGTCTATTCAAAAGAATGTTGTGGTCGATGGTATCGAATGCAGCACTAAGATCGAGTAACACTAACAGAGAGATACAACCACGATCGGATGATAAGAGTAAATCATTTGTAACTCTAATGAGAGCAGTCTCAGTACTATGATACAGTCTAAATCCTGACTGTAAATCCTCACAGATACCATTTCTTTCTAAAAAGGAGCATAATTGTGAGGACACTGCCTTTTCTAGTATTTTTGACAGAAAGGGTAGATTTGAGATTGGCCTGTAATTGACTAATTCTGTAGGATCAAGTTGCGATTTTTTAATAAGTGGTTTAATAATAGCCAACTTAAAAGTTTTCGGTACGTATCCTAATGTCAAGGATGAATTAATGATATTAAGAAGAGGATCTATGACCTCTGGAAGCATCTCTTTTAGTAATATAGTCGGTATAGGGTCGAGCATACATGTTGTTGATTTTGATGATTTAACGAGTTTAGCCAATTCTTCTTCTCCTATAGCAGTGAATGAGTGTAATTTTTCCTCAGTGACACTACAATGCCCTGTCTGATGTGATACAGTATTAGACGGCTACATGGTTATAATTTTTTTCTAATATTATCAATCTTATAAGTAAAGAAGTTCATAAAGTCATTACTGCTGTGCTGTTGGCAGACATCAGAAGTTGAAGCTTCATTTTTGGTTAATTTAGCCACTGTATGGAATAAATACCTAGGGTTGTGTTCGTTTTCTTCTAAGAGAGTCGAGAAATAAGCAGATCTAGCAGTTTTTACGGCCTTTCTGTATGAAATCATACGAAATGCGAAAAACGTCCAGAAAACAAAAAACTTTTGTTTTCTTCCAGTTGCGCTCCATTTTTCTGGCTGCTGTTTTTAGGGCCCGGGTGTGCTCGTTGTACCACGGCGTTTCTTTAATCCTCTTTAAGCGCAGAGGAGCAACTGTGTCTAAAGTGCTGGAAAAGAGAGAGTCAATAGTTTCTGTTGCAACATCGAGTTCCTCTGGGCTATCTGGGATGCTGAGGAGATGAAACTGATGAGGAAGATTATTTATAAAGAAATCTTTAGTCGCAGCAGTGATAGTCCTGCCATATTTGAAGCGAGGGGACGGATTTGCAGCCTTTGCTAAATTAAGTATACATGATACTAGGTAATGATCTGAGATGTCATCGCTCTGCTGCAGAATTTCAACAGTATCAACATTTATTCCATGTGACAATATTAGGTCTAAAATATGATTACGGCGATGAGTGGGTTCTGATACCTGTTGCCTAACTCCAATAGAGTTTAGAATGTCTCTAAATGCCAATCCCAATGCCTTTTTCATTGTCTACATGGATATTAAAATCACCAACAATTAGGACTTTATCAGTAGCCAGTACTAACTCTGATAGAAAATCAGCAAATTCTCTGGTAAAGTGTGTATTGTGCCCTGGTGGCCTGTATACAGTAGCCAACACAAATGTTAAACAGGATTTATCATTTACACTACATAACATTACGTAAAGCACCAAAACTTCAAAAGAATTATATTTGAAACTAGACTTCTGAGTAATACTGAAGATATTATTATAAATTACAGCAACACCTCCCCCTTTACCTTTCAGACACGGCTCGTGTTTATAACAATAATCTTGTGGGGTGGACTCATTTAAAGTAATGTAATCGTCAGGTTTTAACATCGTCAGGTTTTCCTTCAAACACAGCACATCTAGATTATTAACTGTAATCATATCATTAACAATAAGCGTTTTTGAGGAAAGGGATCAAATATTCAGCAGCCCGAGCTTTATCATTTGTTCATCTGTATTATATCTGCTGTTTATTTGTTGGACATCAATAAAATTTTTACCGTTGAATAGTTTTGGTGGTTTTTTGTATTTACTAATTTGTGGAACAGACACAGTCTCTATGTGATAATATCTAGGTGAAAGAGTCTTTATGTTCTGGGATTTATCTGACTTCTGTGACGCGAGACAGCTAGCAGACGGTCGGGTAAGCCAGTCCGTCTGCTTCCTGACCTGGGCCCTAGTTAGTCAAGGTTTAGCTTTAAGACTATGTGCCAAATTACTAGAGAGAAGAGCGGCACCACCCCAGGAGGGATGGATACCATCTCTTTTTAACAGGTCAGGTCTGCCCCAAAAGCTTTTCCAATTGTCTATGAGCCCTATGTTTTTTTTGCGGACACCACTTAGACAACCAGCCATTGGGTGATGATAGTCTGCTAAGTATCTCATCACTCCTTTTAACGGGGAGGGGACCAGAGCAAAAAAATGCTATCTGCCATCGTACTTGCGAGTTCACACACCTCTTTAATGTTAATTTTGATGATCTCCGACTGGCGAAGTCGAACATCATTAGTGCAGACGTGAACAATAATCTTAGAGAATTTACGATTAGCATTAGCCAGCACTTTTAAATTTGCTTTGATGTCAGGCGCTCTGGCTCCCAGTAAACATGTGACTATGGTGGCTGGTGTCTCTATTTTCACGTTCCGTGTAATAGAATCGCCAATAACTAGGGCACTCTTAACAGGATTCTCAGTGGGTGCATCACTGAGTGGGGAGAACCTGTTTGATGTTCTAATCGGAACGGAAGAGTGTTTTTTTTATCCGCGACTATGCCGTCTCACCGTCACCCAGTTGCCCTGCTGCACGGGCTCTACAGCCGGAACCGAACAATGTACAGATTTCACTAAGCTAGTCGCATCCAAAGCAGTGTCTATAGCTGTTTTGTTTTCATTACTCTCAAATAAAGTCTGGATGCGTGTCTCTATTTCTGAAATCTTCTCCGTCAGCCTGACTATCTCCTTACATTTATCACATGTGAAGCCCTGTTCACCAACGGAGACAGATATACTAAACATGTAACGTAGTGCAGGTGACAATAAAGACATGGCTTACCGTATTTGTTGATTAATCCAATTTACCACAGTTGTTTGATGGACTAGTAAAGGCACGAGACAAAACAGGAAACCCGGATGCATGTATGGCAGGCTAATAGGCTAGTGAAATGCTAACATGTTGTGATGGTGAATTTAATTTAGATTAAAAGCTAGCAATGTCAAATTTAACGTGATGGGCAATATTAAACAATATACGTATGGTGATGAGTAAGTTATATTTAGCAGTATAAACAAAGAAAAGATATCAAAAAGAGATTCAAAAGCAAAGCTGTACAGAGCTGCAAACACTGCAGCAAGGAGCAATCGATCAGATTGTGTGGTGACATGTAACTTGAAACTATTTCAAAGAAATCAAAACATTTTTTAAAGGGAAGCACAGATCCTCATGGTGTTGGTTCACCCTCCACCCATCAGAAAATTCACATGTGTTTGTGGTCCATTTCAGTTATATTAGGCTAAATACAGGAGGTTATGGTTTTGGTGAATGTCTGTTTCTCTGATCATAAAAGTATGGCCCCCTATAAAAACGAAATGCCACCCAATTGTTCTGGCCCTGTGCTCTAGTATACATTCAGAAGGTGGGTCAGTGTCACGTGTGAGCAGGGATGAAGCAGAGGGAGGATCCAAGTGCAGCAAGACCAATTTAATAACATACAACAACAAAAGTAAATACAAGAACAAGGGTATACAGAACCAGGCAGGAGGGTAACAGCAGGAACATCGACCGACAAACAACTGAAGCACAGAGAGATTATTTATATATATATATATATATACACACACACAAAAAAGGGAAACAAGGGGGAGTAGCTAATAGGCAACACCTGGGGAAAACTAATCATGATGAAAAACTACAAACGGACTACAACACATGGCATAAGACAGGGAAACAGGCTGGAATCATGACAGTAAGATTATAATTTAAAAAAAAAAACTTTATAAGACTTACTGTTTCAAAATATTTCTATTTCCATTCTTATGTACTTTCTATATTCATCAAAGAATCCTGGAAAAGTTTGGACAGAAGATGTGATGAGAAGATGAAGTCTGCGATGATGTCATCAAAATCTGTGATTCATTTTAACGGAAGTGAGAGACTATAAGTTTTGAATGCTCATATCTCCTAAATGCGAATTTTGTCATTGTTTTGGAACACACCAGCTTATTCCTAACCTTAAGGATAACATAGTAAAAATACTAATACTAAAAGCTAAAAAAAATACATTTACATTTTCAGGGGGCCTTTAAACCTGTGGACTATAGGCTACAAACAACCCACAGCAACAGTGTAAATGTAGCCCAATTCCAGACTTGGCAACACCGAGCGTTGTTAAATGGCTTATAGCAGGTGTGTGATAACTGAGAGCAGACGTTTGTGAGAGGATTTTAAAAAGAGAAATGGAGGCAGAAAAGTTTTTTTGTTTGTTTTGTTTTGTTTTTAATTTGCTTTTTATGAGTTTTTATTGGATTTTGACATGCTTCAAAGCCTGCGACGATGGGAGACTGGACCATAACCAGGTAAATATGTAGCCTATGGTTAAATATTTAATTGTTAGCAACTATTAGTTAACAGTTTATTTCTTATGTTAAATGTAACTGTTACAATATATTTTCACATTTATATATTTACGTCCAAGTCTTTAAGTACTTATTTTTATTCAACTCACATCATCTCAGATGCATTGTACTTTTTATGACATGGCAGCCGTCAACTGATTCAGCCCAGCAAACCTGCGGACAGTGGAAATATGCACTCATCCCAGATGATGTCCCGCTGGCAGAGGCCTTACCTGTGCAGTCCATACCGGTCTAGCAGCACCACCAGGGTCTCCCGCTCAGCTCAATGAAAGTGTACATGCAAATGTTTTCTTCTGTTTTAGCTGTTAATTTAAATTTCTGTTGTTTCTGATAGTTATATTGTATAAATAGTTGTAAAAAGTACTTTAAGTGATGTATAGACCAATTTATTTACACATTTTAATTTACATGACAAGAAAATAAATGTATAGAATTTGTTTAATCTAGCTACAAATTATAACTTGCATTACAAAAATAATGTACAGAACAATCATTCTCTTTTATTTAGCCTACACATTTCAAGTTACATAACGGAAATAAACAATGTATAGTATTACTTTGGTTAATTTACAAATAACTTTGCCTACATTACAAAAATAATGTAGGCCTAGGCTATAGAACTTTGTTTCATTTTTTTTTTACTTATACATTACAAAAAATGAACAATGGACAGCATTACGTAGGCCTATACATGTAATGTATAGGCCTACGTTTAAAAAAAGAATATATATATAATTGTCCATGAGTTTAGAGAGAATATTCAGCCTTTGTGGTCGGGTTTTGGAGGAGACTTTCGGTAATGGACCATCGTCAGTGAGCGACATTCATTCATTCATAGGCTATAAAAGACTTAATTTTGCAGTATAGCTAGTAAGCCAACAGTTTTCGTTTATTTGTATTTTGGCTTATAATTTATTATTTAATTTATTTATGTATTTCTCTGTGACATTTTTTACGGTGTTGACAATATGACAAAATAAATAAAATGATTGTATAGCCAACATTTTACATTTGTTATCCCCAGTCTCTCTCTTTCTTTTGGGGAAATTTAAATGAGAGATTCTGGAAACGAAACCTAAATTTAGTGGGATCGGTCGGGTCAGGAATAAAATCATTCTAGCGGGTGAACATGGAGTGAATTTTAAGTGCGAGCGGGAGAGTGTAGAATAGATCCCAAACAGCCCCGTGCAGATCTCTAATTTGTATTTAAAGAAAGTGCAGAAAAAAGAAAGAAAGAGCAGGGAGAGAATTAACAGGGCAGGGAACTGGGAACTGTGTGAATGCCACCACTACAGAACGTTTTGTTTACTTAAAGTTCAAGCATGGTTGCGCTGTTGTGTCGGGAACGGCCGGGCTATTTTCAGACTGCCCGCGCCTGTCCAAAGTAGGCTACACCAGAGTTACCGACCGCTACCATCTTTCACTGGGAAATTTAATCCCGCGCCACAAGAAATCTGATCGAGTGCTGTGGGAATGCAGACCAATCTATACAAATCCTGTTGTCACCGGTGTGCTATGAATTCTGGGACAGGGTAGGCTGTGAAGGGTCCATCTGTTGTATCCTTCCTTTTCCTGAGAAACGCAGGGCGCATTTTGAAGTCGCTTTTGAATGGCGGCAGCCTTTGTCGCAACGCGGTGACACAATCGGCCTTCGAATGCAGCCTTCAGAGGGTGCATCCTGAATTAGGACAGCCTTTAATGCGCTGCTGTGACGCAATCGCACTTCAAAATGCGGCCTTCAGAGGGTGCAGCCTTCACATTGGGACAGCCTTCGTAGTGGGACCGAACCGTCTCCTGCCCACGTCCAGAGTCCAGAGATGTCTCCTATCCACGACCAGAGTCCAGCGAGGGCTCCGTCTCTTGTCACCAGTCCAGCGAGGGCTCCTTCTCCTGTCCCCAGTCCAGAGAGCACTCTGTGTCCTGTCCCCAGTCCAGAGAGCACTCTGCGTCCTGTCCCCAGTCCAGAGAGGACTTCATATCCTGTCCCCAGTCCAGAGAGGACTCCGCCTCCTGTCAAAAGTCCAGAGAGGACTCCACCTCCTGTTCCTGAACCACTATGAACTGCCATGGTCCCCTGAGCTTCCGGCACCTCTGTGGTCCCCTGAGCTGCCGTGGTCCCCTGTAGCACTAGAACCACCCTGGAGGCTTCCTAGCCAGTCGGCAGCACCCGGCTCACCCGGCAAACAACAGAGGCACTATAAAAGCAAATGCCATTTGTCATTTTTCAAATTGATTTGTGGACTGAAACATTATCAATCACTGGGCATTTTTCTGATGTGATGAAAAACTGTTGAATAAACTAGCTGTTGAACATCGGGTCCAATAAAGAAAGCAACTGAGAGTAGGTCAGGACTGCGGTGTTGACATCTTAATGTATGTTCACCCTCCTTTTCCATGTTCACTTAACCACTGCCATCCTTCATCCAGTGCTGGTTGTTGCTGTCTGGATTGTGTTAATGTTAAGTTAAGTGGCAAGAATGCTATATCACCAGTGCCATCCAACAAGACACTTAACTCCAGAATGCTCTCCAAGGTGTTTTTGTAAAATAACTTGCATTGTTAGAAAGGAATCTACTAAATTATAAGCAATCAGTGATTATGACAGCAGTGCAGTGTGAATTGAGCTTCCTGGCATCTTAAATCTTTAGAAGATGTTGGATGAGAACATATGTCAAAATGTGGTTGAATGGCTCAGTCTGAGTGGCTATTAGTCATTTTTAATATCTCTTTTTAGCTGAAAACAATTATTTAAGTCAGCGGAAAGCCCCAAAGTAAGCTACTTTTGATAACGTTTTGACTAAGAGATGATGTCCAGCTTTGAGTGTTAAAACTCCAGTAGCTCAGTAGTCTGCATAAAGCAAAAAAAGATAACACAGAAAGTGATAAAAGTTTCCAGTGTGTTTGAAGCCATATTCCACTGTGTGAATGCTTCACCCTGAAGTAGTTAAATTATGAGACTCTTAAATTATGAGATGTTTAGAAGTTTGGGAATGCTGTTCTGTCCTCAGAATTTCACAATATTATATTATCTCATATTTAAACACCTTCCAGTTAAGCACTAAATATCATTCTAAATCATCTGAACAAGATGGTTGTGGTTTGTTTTTATGCAACTGTGCGTGCAATTTAGTGTGAAAGTGAAAAAAGATGTCTCATTTTAATCTTGTTGGTGAGTTCAGGCTGAGGGAATTTTCAAAATGTCTTGATTTCTGTGTTAAATTATCCTAAACGAGGCTCTGGTGGAAAATAATTCAGAATAAAGTTTGCTTACTTCCATACTTGCTATGGAAACACTCACAAAAGGGGTATAGGGGGTACAGTTCCAGAGATGTGTGCAAGTTAACTGAAATACACTGAGCTAGAGATGTGCAGATCACTCAAGACAACTTGTTACATTCATAATTTCAGTCTAAACATCCTAAAACTTGACAAAATGTTGCAGTTTTTGATTCATATACACTAATCAGGCATAGCATTCTGACCATGGACAGTTGAAGTGAATAACACTGATTATCTCTTCATCACTGTCACGGTTGGTGTGGTTGAAAAGGGAGCGAGGACTCAAGTGCAGGAAGGAGGGGTTTTATTGACAAATAAAAATAAACACAAAACAAAACCCACAAGGGGGAAAATCAAACATAACAAAAACAAACTACCAGGGTCGGGAACAAGAAACATGAAACCAGCAGACATACCACGATAACGAACAACGATCCAGCACAGGACTGCAAACACAAGGAGATTATAAAGGGTACAAACAAGGCAGGTAATGAGGGAGAACAGGTGGGGCAAATCAAACACTAATCAGATAACAAGGGGGAGGTATCAGACAGAGACACAAGCACATGGCCCAAAATAACAAAACACCACATGTGCTACACAAGACAGGACAGACGAACTCTGCGGGCCGCCCCGCCCTGGCCTCCCGAACTCTGCGGGCCGCACCGCCCCGGGCTGCCCCGCCCCGGCCTGTCGCTCCCGTCCCGGGCCGACCCGCCCCGGCCTGTCCCTCCCAGCCTGTCCCTCCCTCCCGCCCCGCCCCGCCCCGCCCCGCCCCGCCCCGCCCCGCCCCGCCCCGCCCTGCCCCAGACAAGTAAACATTTTGTCCTCAAAGCTGATGTGTTAGACGCAGGAAAAATGGGAAAGCAAAAGGATTTAAGGATAGACGACTGGGTCAGAGTATCTCCAAAACTCCAGCTCTTGTGGGGTGTTCCCGGTCTGCAGTGGTCAGGATCTATCAAAAGTGGTCCAAGGAAGGAACAGTGGTGACCCGACGACAGGGTCAAGTGCGGCCAAGGCTCATTGATGCACGTGGGGAGCGAAGGCTGGCCCGTGTGGTCCGATCAAACAGACGAGCTACTGTAGCTCAAATTGCTCAAAAAGTAAATGTTGGTTCTGATAGAAAGGTGTCAGAATACACAGTGCATCGCAGTTTTTGTTGTGTATGGGGCTGCCTAGCCACAGACAAGTCAAGGTACCCATGCTGAACCCTGTCCACTGCAAAAAGGTGGCCTGGTCTGATGAATCACTTTTACATCATGTGGATGGCCGGGTGCGTGTGTGTCGCTTACCTGAGGAATACATGGCACCAGGATACACTATGGAAAGAAGGTAAGCCAGTGGAGGCAGTGTGATGCTTTGGGCAATGTTTTGCTGGGAAACCTTGGGTCCTGCCATCCATGTGGATGTTACTTTGACACGTACCACCTACCTAAGCATTGTTGCAGCCCATGTACACCCTTTCATGGAAACGGTATTCCCTGGTGGCTGTGGCCTCTTTCAGCAGGTTAATGTGCCGTCACAAAGCAAAAATGGTTCAGGAATGGTTTGAGGAGCACAACAAGTTTGAGGTGTTGACTTAGCCTCCAAAAAACCCAGATCTCAATCCAACCGAGCATCTGCAGGATGTGCTGAACAAACAAGTCAGATCCGTGGAGGTCCCACCTGGCAACTTACAGGACTTAAAGGATCTGCTGCTAACATCTTGGTGCCAGATGCCACAGCACACCTTCAGGGGTCTAGTGGAGTCCATGCCTCGACGGGTCAGGGCTGTTTGGCAGAAAAAGTGGGACCAACACAATATTAGGAAGGTGGTCATAATGTTATGCATGATCAGTGTATATCATATGTGAAACAGGTTTTTTAAAGGATTTGTTCACCCACACTCTAAAAATGCTGGGTTGTATCAACCCATGTTTGAGTCAAATATGGACAAAGTATAGTTTTAGTAATGTAGACGATATACTCCCTAGCGCTCATGTGGTAAAGTAAACAGCCTTTAATGATTCATCAGAGGAAATTCAGTGTTTGCTGTGTTATATATGCAAGACCTGTGTATGTGTATTTTTTATGACCATTCTGTGCTAAAGAGTTGATCATGACAGAATGTTAAATCTTAGACAAACCACAATAACAGTCACATAGATTGTATTATCTTTTATTTCCTATTAAACCCAGCCGCAACTTTAAAACTAAGTTTAAAGCTAATGCTGATGCAACACGGCATATTGCTGCAAATGCAACTTTATGTTCCTCCTTTTAAATCCTTTATCTTTAACCCTAACATAACCTCAGACTCCTCGCTAACCTTAATCTTACCACTGTCTCCATCCCTAAGCCTGACATAAGGGTTAACCCTGCCTCAAATTGACCCTAACAGTGCCTCAAACCCTATCCTTGATCCTTGAAAGAAAAGATCAACATATCATGCTCTTTCTGTGGGTGTAAATGGTGTGTTATGCATACAGCGACAGGATTTGTTTAGTTTCTGGAGTTTCTGTGGCACATTGCAGCACCCTTTGGCTCTGTGTGCTCTCAGAGAGATGGCCCAGAGCAGGGGAAAGGGCTTGTTTGGATTATATCCCACTGTCTGCGTTTAGTCATCTCCTGGAAGCACAAATCCATGGACATTTGTTCTGTCTTCCTGTAGAAGAACTGAAATGTTTTCATCTCTTGTTGACTCCCTTTCTTGCTTTTTTTTACTGCCCTCTCCAATTATTTTTTGATTCCTCATTCAATTTTAATCCTATATTTACTATTCCTCCCTAGACTCTGTATCTCCCTTTGCTATTTTTACTTTGCCTTCCCACCTTTGCATTCCTTTGTTACACTGACGGTAGAGTTTGATTTTTTTATTATTATTATGTAACGCTAAGCAGAGTTTTGGCGGGACATGAGGAAGTCAATTGTGTCTCTCATTTTTCTTCTGGCCTGTGTGTCATGGATTAATAGTATAGAAAGGGTTCACAAGAACATGAAAGACTGAAGTATGGAGCATATTCTACAGCATAAAGCTTATAGAAGATGCAAGTAAGATATTGCAAGAGTGCTGCAATATTTAATACCTCTTCTAATCTGATGAAATAGTGGATGTGAGAAGGCAAAGAGAGATTGTGATGAGAAAGTTGATATTAAAGTTACTGGACTTGGTATTTTTTTATTTTTTTTATTTATATACACTATATTGCCAAAAGTATTGGGACACCCCTCCAAATCATTGAATTTAGGTGTTTCAATTACTTCAATGGCCACAGGTGTATAAATCAAGCACCTAGGCATCCAGACTGCTTCTACAAACATTTGTGAAAGAATGGGTCGCTCTCAGGAGCTCAGTGAATTCAAGCGTGGTACTGTGATAGGTTGCCACCTGTGTAATAAGTCCATTCAGGAAATTTCCTCACTACTAAATTCTACGTCAACTGTTAGTGGGATTATAACAAAGTGGAAGCAATTGGGAACAACAGCAACGCAGCCACGAAGTGATAGGCCACGTAAAATCACAGAGCGGGGTCAGCGCATGCTGAGGCGCACAGTGTGCAGAAGTCGCCAACTTTCTGCGGAGTCAATGAGCACGTTTACATGCACACCAGTAAGCTGATAACTCACAAATATCAGCTTATTGAAATAACCAGTTTTCACCATTTACATGCAAACCAGTAAACTGACAATGCAAGTAAACAGCGTTTACATGACTTTATTAATAAACCGGGTTATTTCCTTGTAGTGACATCAAAAATAATAATTTCCATATCTGACTCAGAGTATTCCAAATGTTATGTCA
The DNA here is from genome assembly GCA_039654625.1 of Rhinogobio ventralis. NCBI lineage: Eukaryota > Metazoa > Chordata > Actinopteri > Cypriniformes > Gobionidae > Rhinogobio > Rhinogobio ventralis. Next base: position 29,804,272 of record CM077193.1, read on the forward strand.
GTTGTGATGTTAAATAATGCTTGCAACGTGTCAGCTGGGATTTTTTTAATAAATTATTATTCTGTCATACAGTTACAGATGCAGCGTTTTGACTGAACCTCCTCTACTTCTGCTGCATGAGATGAGAACACATTTTTACAATTTTCTGGGTCTTAAAAGAGTCTGCGTTTGTGATATATTTCCTTCTTTCATGCAAAACACTCGCTCTGTCTGGATGCATTTAAAACCTGCTATAAGTAAGCGTTTTTGTCACCCATCACACATGCGCACAGAAAGCAGGTTAATGCGTTTACATGCCGCGCAAAATCGGGGTAAGAGGCAAAAAACTACCTGTTCCGACCGGTTTATGCTTAAATCGTTTATGACCTTACTCCGATAAAAGAAAACGGGTTACCACGTTTACATGACCATGTTCGTTGTCGGCTTATTAAGCATAATCGGCTTAAGAACGTGCATGTAAACGCACTCAATTTGATGTACTTTCATTTAAATAACTATGTTTCTTCTTATTCTTTTATAATCAGTTATGTACATTAGGGTTTTATGTTACATCTAATGTTGTTAAATTAATGTTTATTGCATTTGTAAAATTTCATGTGTGTTACCATGATGGTGTTTAGTGTTTGTGTGAATGATACTGTGCACCTACTATATGTTAGTATTGTCCTCCTAAAAGCTGCTTGTGATGGGCTTTGAGTCATCATGTGACTCTCATCACCACTGTGTTTGGTGGTTGTCAGTATATATCAAATACATAACAGATATTAGCATTTCAATAAATTGGTAATTTAACATTATTTCAGTTAATAAAAGTAGTTTTTTTTATTGTAAATTTAACGTAAATTTTTACAGTGTACACATAATTATTACAATATAAACCTTTAAATTATATGGTTTTGAACTGTAATATAGACAGTAAACTAAGTGCTTTTTTTACCATAAATTTTACGGGGATTTTTTTTTTACAGTGTAAAATTCCCATAAACACACTCCTAAACCTTGTGTAAAGCCTTCCCAGAAGAGTTGAAGCTGTTATAGCTGCGAAGGGTGGGCCAACTCCATAATAAACCCTACAGATTAAGAATGGGATGTCATTAAAGTTCATGTGCACGTAAAGGCAGGCATCCCAAAACTTTTGGCAATATAGTGCATGTAGCCGCGGGTATTAATTTTGTTTTGTCTGCATGTTTTTTGACTTTCAAAGTGATGGCTCCCATTGACTTCCATTATATGAATCACCAAGGACCACGGTTTCAGCTAAAATACTTCTTTACTGTTCTACTGGAGAAAAAATCACCTACATCTTGGACGGCCTGAGGGTGAGTAAATTAACAGAAAGTTTTTATTTTTTGGGGGAACTATCCCTTTAAGGATCTCATGACAGAACTTTGTATAGAGTGTTTATTGTTTATTGTATAATGTTCAATTCCAGAAAATGGGGACGTCTGGTCACTCTGCTAGTAACTGTAAAAAGTTTTTGAAGTTGTTGTTGTTCAGGCTACTATACTATATTTTAAAGTGCTCCTTTAATATTCGCTTTTTCGAACATTACCTTTCATGCAGTGTGTAATGTAGCTGTTTGTGAATGCACAATTTGCATAATGCCCACCTATGGTCTTCATTGGCTGCCCTTTGACCCGCCCTCAAACGCTATAGCTGGTTTGTGTTGTGTACATGTCGAGAATATGCTGTTTTCTGCTCTGCTCTGCAAAAGCAAATTCTCTTTGTAAACACTTTCAAAGGATGAGGATGTGTAGAGTCAGTGGTTAAAATTACTACAGCGATACAACAGCAGTATAACCTTTTGACGGTTGCTTCTTAAATCTATGTGAGGGATTTACAAAATGCTTATCCATTAAAGTACCCGCTTTATGTGGACCAGCTTGCTGCTAAGAATCACAAACTGTAATATGATTAATTATTGATGTATATATTTTCTACCAGTTGTTCAATTATGTAGTTTTGTGTTTTATGTTGTGTAGGTCTGAAACCTGAAACCTGAAATTCTTCTGCTAAGCAGCTGTGGGCCACTATCACTTAAAACTGTGTCTATTATTGCAGATTGTTATTGATACAGTTAATGATGCAGAATGAATGCTGATGGTGAGGAATTATAGCTGCAGCAACTCATAATGTACGTCAAACTGAGTAGCTTATCACTGAGAAACATCCTGCTCAAGTCATGCTTGGAGGTTCAGGTTGAATAACTTCTTCCAATGTTTCATCATTCACGCTCACTCATGCTCAGACTGATATGGTAAAATCTATGTCATCATTACTGTTTTTACAGTGTGTACAATCGCTGAGGTTTAGGAGGCCTCCAAAGCTGAAGTTCAGTTATGGTAAGCGGTAGACCAATTACAAGAGACTGGGCCATCTGGTCAGAGTAGTTCACGGAAAGGAGGGATTTCGAGAGACTGAATCATCGGAGGCGTTTGAGAATCATTGAAAAATGTGGTGATGTTCAATGTATATTATGAGAAAATTAAAGTTTTTTTTTTTACCTTTGATGCATGTAAAGCTGTTGTAGAGGACCTCCAAAACTAGGAACCTTTAAAATAGCATAATAGAGGCACTTTAAAAATGCCACTTCACCTTTTTAGTTAAACTTTGTTACCTTTGCTCACTGTACCATTAAGTACATATTAATGACTGTGTGTGCATGCATTTGCATCATGCCAGCTGAAGCATTTGGATTGACAATCCAAAGACCAAACACGTACTTCATTCCACACAAAAGCATTGCAAAAGAGACCAACGCTTTTTTTTGCTCTCTCATATACACTGTCCCTCTCTCCTTTGCTCTATTGGGTAATAAAGGCGTGTGCGAGTCGTGCTTACACTGCCTGCTGTGAGGATTGGTGCTGAACTTTTTCCCCATTTAAGCATGTCGGTGGCCTAGACAATATTGTCCCTAAAGAGTTGTTGGCCACTCTACCCTCCCTGTGTAAGTGTGTTTGCTGTGGAAGGCACTCACTGTCCCGTAGCTGACCGTTATTCTGGCTCTACAGTCAGACATACCAGAGCAAGACCCAACCTAAGCTGCCTAATTATTGCATTTCATTTCTCATTCTGTCTATTCTCCTGTCTCTCCTTTTTCTTTCTATCACTGTTTAGATGTTGTTATAATTGCTTCCCCCACTTATATCTGCATTAACACGGTTACGGGACAAAGGTCACACTGTAAAAAGACCCTCCCCAGAGTGGGGAATTCTTGAAATTTTGTGTCTCTGGCATGTGTTTGTGTACCAGACACTGTCTAGCCATGCAGCAGTTTTTGCCCAACTAGGTAAAATGGTTTATCTTGGTTATAACTGAGTCCTCCAACAGATGCCTTATGCTCTCTCTTTACATAATGCATGAACTTACATTTTTTACAAATATGTGTTAATTCGTCTCTAAGTGATAGTTCACCCAAAAATGTTCATTGTCAGCACTTACCCTCATGTCGTTGCAAACCTTTATGCAATTATATTTTCCATATAGACCACAAGAGAATATATGAAGAATATTCATTTCTCTTTTCCATTCAAAGATGTTCTTAGTGATCATGTCTGTCAAGCACTAAAAAAAAGGGAGGAGGGGGGGGTATATAATCAATATGAATTCTGTGCTATAGACTTGTGAAGCCATGATGACCAAAATCTTCTCTTCCACTGAACCTTGTTCTCAATCAAATATTGCATTTAGAAGTGTCACATTAGATCAGAGGTGTCCAATCCTGCTACTGGAGGGCCCTGATCTCTGATCTAACTTTCCAGCAGGGTTTAGCCAAAACCTCAGTGAAACACACCTAAACCAGCTTATCAAGGTCTTCTGCAACCAGGCAGGTGTGTTGGCCCTAGGAGCAGGATTGGACACTCTTGCATTAGGTTGAACGTCAATAACATTTTGTCCCTCTTTCTCTCCATTTCTTTTCTTTTCTTTGACTCTCTCGCTAGTCAGGTCTTGCACATTCTTGTTTATTGGTTCCATGCCATTACATAACCCTTCTGCTTATAATTCACTTGCTGTTTGACTCAGTCAGATCCATCTGTGAGGAAGCAGGACATGTTGAATTATGAATTTTAAAGTCAGAGAAAAAGTATATTCAATAGCTTCTTTTTGCACTAGGAACAGGCTATTCATTAGCATTCCCCTTCATCAAAATGGCAGTTTCTCGGCTGGCATACTCCAACTGGAGGCTGCCAACTTTGCTCATGGGAAAATGTGTCATATGACTGAACCTCCAAGTATTTCTGACACTGCTAAGACATCTACAGTAATATAATGAAATAACTGTGTATACATTTACATTATATACAGGGTTTAAAATTAACACCTGCCAACCTGCCAAAAGCGGTTGAAAAACAATGTGGGAGTGTGATGGGTTTTTATTATGTTCTATCACTTTGCATGTCCTAGTTTTACTCCCAAGGCATCCGTTGTCTGATAAATGCCACATATCCAAGACTTTTGTGTGTTACTATGCAGACGCCCTCTGCCGTCTTTATTGTGATGCTTCCGGTAAACCCGTTGCTTTCAGTGAGAAACATTGCCATCGATATACTGATGTGAAGGACATGGAAATTTTATCATCATGAATTATGTCTATAATTTTGTCATCACATCATGATATTTTGAGGCATGATTTTCATTATCATCGGAACGAGTTGGCTATTGGATTTCAATGGAGGAGAGGCTTCCAAACACTGTAATAAAATATATTTCAATACGACCATATATTTCAGTCTAAGTGATTTTGATCATGTGGTTTATTCCTGATACTTTCATTTTAAAACTAAAAGTTGTAGTAGTCAAATTATATATAGTATACAGTATAAGCATTAAAAGACATCTCATTCAGCTGAGAGGTGAGAGGCCTAACCAATGAGCACTGCTAATCTTGGGAACGTCAGTGGTTTGGCTTTTCTTAATTTCCCACAGCAAAGCAAGGATCATTGAGAGCACTAGTATTGGCTAGCCTTATCTGGTTAAAGGGATAGTTCACCAAAAAAATTTAATTCTGCCATCAAGACATTTACTCACTCTCATGTTGTTCCAAACCTGTATAGCATGTTTTTTCTTTTGTGGAGCATAAAGGAATTTATTTTGAAGAATGTAAAAGAAATGCATAAGAAAGTAAGTTGTACAGGTTTGGTACAACATTAGAGTGAGTGAATGATCTCTTCTCACTTTTTGACTACCTGGATTTTTTTTTTTTTCTACATCCCATATCTCCATCCCTATTGTCTTTTTCATTTACTCAGGTCTCAACAGTCCTGATTCAGCATTTCTATAAAAGCTTTTTGTAACTATGAGATTATATTTAATAATGCAAATCCTCCATAGACTCTCCTGATAATGTGTGAACACTGTCAGACACACAAATCCTGATTACCCAATCAGCACTCACAACAGGTCTGTTGGGGGCATGGGGGTGTGGGTGCAGGATGAGGTCGTCCAGTTGGCTTAGAGATTTTCCAAGTTTAGATGATGATGATGTGATGGGATGGAGGGGGGACTCTAAAGGGGTAGTAGAGGCCAAGAGTGCAACATTTTGTTACATCTTTGGATGTGCATTTTGTTGGTGATGAAAGAGAAAACGGCCAGCATTCTGTAATCAAATATTCTGATTCTTATTGTGTCCCCTTCCCCCGTTTTTATACTGTACAGGTCCTGGTCATATAATTAGAATATCATCAAAAAAGTTGATTTATTTCCCTAATTCCATTCAAAAAGTGAAACTTGTATATTATATTCATTCATTACACACAGACTGATATATTTAAAATGTTTATTTCTTTTAATTTTGATGATTATAACTGACAATTTAGGAAAATCCCAAATTCAGTATCTCAGAAAATTAGAATATTGTGAAAAGGTTCAATATTGAAGACACCTGGTGCCAGACTCTAATCAGCTAATTAACTCAAAACACCTGCAAAGGCCTTTAAATGGTCTCTCAATCTAGTTCTGTAGGCTACACAATCATGGGGAAGACTGCTGACTTGACAGTTGTCCAAAAGACGACCATTGACACCTTGCACAAGGAGGGCAAGACACAAAAGGTCATTGCAAAAGAGGCTGGCTGTTCACAGAGCTCTGTGTCCAAGCACATTAATAGAGAGGCGAAGGAAAGGAAAAGATGTGGTAGAAAAAAGTGTACAAGCAATAGGGATAACCGCACCCTGGAAAGGATTGTGAAACAAAACCCATTCAAAAATGTAGGGGAGATTCACAAAGAGTGGACTGCAGCTGGAGTCAGTGCTTCAAGAACCACTACGCACAGACGTATGCAAGACATGGGTTTCAGCTGTCGCATTCCTTGTTTCAAGCCACTCTTGAACAACAGACAGCGTCAGAAGCGTCTCACCTGGGCTAAAGACAAAAGGGACTGGACTGCTGCTGAGTGGTCCAAAGTTATGTTCTCTGATGAAAGTACATTTTGCATTTCCTTTGGAAATCAGGGTCCCAGAGTCTGGAGGAAGAGAGGAGAGGCACACAATCCACGTTGTAAAGTTTCCACAGTCAGTGATGGTTTGGGGTGCCATGTCATCTGCTGGTGTTGGTCCACTGTGTTTTCTGAGGTCCAAGGTCAGCACAGCTGTATACCAGGAAGTTTTAGAGCACTTCATGCTTCCTGCTGCTGGCCAACTTTATGGAGATGCAGATTTCATTTTCCAACAGGACTTGGCACCTGCACACAGTGCCAAAGCAACCAGTACCTGGTTTAAGGACCATGGTATCCCTGTTCCTAATTGGCCAGCAAACTCGCCTGACCTTAACCCCATAGAAAATCTATGGGGTATTGTGAAGAGGAAGATGCGATATGCCAGACCCAACAATGCAGAAGAGCTGAAGGCCACTATCAGAGCAACCTGGGCTCTCATAACACCTGAGCAGTGCCACAGACTGATCGACTCCATGCCACGCCGCATTGCTGCAGTAATTCAGGCAAAAGGAGCCCCAACTAAGTATTGAGTGCTGTACATGCTCATACTTTTCATGTTCATACTTTTCAGTTGGCCAAGATTTCTAAAAATCCTTTCTTTGTATTGGTCTTAAGTAATATTCTAATTTTCTGAGATACTAAATTTGGGATTTTCCTTAGTTGTCAGTTATAATCATCAAAATTAAAAGAAATAAACATTTGAAATATATCAGTCTGTGTGTAATGAATGAATATAATATACAAGTCTCACTTTTTAAATAGAATTAGTGAAATAAATCAACTTTTTGATGATATTCTAATTATATGACCAGCACCTGTATATTAGAGCTTGAATCTTTTTAAGAATTCCCTCAAGTTATATGTTCATAATGAAGAGGGTCCTCTGCAGCATAGTGACAGAGAATTAATCCACTATGGATTTTTGTGATGTATTGGATGTTTGTAGTGTTCGCAAAAGTCATTTTGATTTCCAAAACCAAGTTAAGGAAACTACCAACATTTACTATAATCAAAAATTAAAATCAAATACTTTTGTTTTATTAGTTATGGGGTTTTTTGATTTTGTTTATTGTAATAATCAATAAAATTTAATTGAATACATAAAATATTCATCTTCCATACCAAACGGCATCCATTGTCTCATTATTTCTTTATTTTAATCATTCATGATCACATAAGTACTGGGATAATCATAATAGTTTATAGTTTGAATATAAACACTGATGTCTACAGTAGGATCAAAATAGAGTAAAATCACCCTTTGAAGGAACTTGATGCTTCGAATAAAGATTGTAGGCTATTACATCGTTACGCCACTATTTGGTGACAAGTGACTGTTAACAAAGGCCCTGGCTGAATCTGAAATCGCCCCCTATACCCTCAAATAGGGCATTATTTGAGCGGACAGCCATTTGTAGTGGTGTCTGAATAGTGGATGTTATTGAGTGCACTCATTCTATCCCACATTGTGTACAGCATCGGAGTGTATAGCCGATGTACGCTCAATGGCTGTCCGAATTCGCTCACTTGTTTTCATTCACTCCTTCAAGTGAACTGTATTAGTGGACAAAAGTAGGGAATAGTGGTTGAGGGTTTAGGGGGCGATTTCAGATTCAGCCCGTTTTTGTCATTGAATCATTCATTCAAGAGATTTGTTCAAAACAGCTGAATCATTAAGTAATGAAACAAGTGTCTTTATGGGGGAGTCTTTTGAATCAACCCAGTTTTAAAAATAAAATACATTTAAAAAATATTTACAATTTTTTTTAAATTAGAGTGACAAAAGAAACTGCAATCACAATCCTGCATGATCACTATTCTGCCAGTGATAAAAACACACCAGATTGCTCTTGGGAGGCTGTCCCTGCTGTTAGTGTCCTGCACCTCTCTTGAGATCAAGAGCAAGTAACAACTACGGCTGTGCAGCTTCTGAAAATAAAGTTTATGATGTAACTGAAATCTCACAGTTGTCATCTGGAGTCAGTAGTCATTATTTTGGTGATTCCATGGAGCCATGAAATCAGCTTACAGTAACTCAGTCCAAACACACTGAAAAAGCATTCAGTCAGGCCCATGAGGTCAGTGTATATTTATAATAGTGATATGTGATATGTAACAGATCTGATTAGAGCTTTTCTGTATTACAATGTGTTATATGCCAGGATTATGTGGAGTTCAAAATCGCTCACCTGTTGAACATTGCGAGTGTGTTCAGTTTGAATGAATGCATGTGCATAAATAAACTGAAATAAGCTTGTTCACTGACATGGCGTGCGTGCTCAGTGTGCGTTTGTTCAGCTTAATTATTCTCTGGGACCTCAGAGAGCACAAGAGTTTCTTATCTCGCCTGAGCAGGCAGCTTCACAGCAGTGTATTTGTGTTTCGTGGCTGTTTAAGTGTGTGTGTGTAAACTTAAAGTCAAGCGAGGCATAGATTATATGGACTTAATGGCCTGGACACTGCCAGCAGCTGGTCATTTTACCAGGGCAATGGGCCTACAACACAAGAAGAGAGATTTCTGACCCAGATCTTAAGTTCTGTTGAGATTAGAAACTGTGATCTGTGTTAATTTAATTATTTAAAAGCCACCCACACATCAATTGTTTGTAGGTAATTTGTTCTCCTTTTAGTCTCTGGATCATATCTTATTCACCAGCATCTAAAGCTATATTAATGTCATAGAAGTGACAATAGCTATAATATTATTAGGAAAATACATCTGACAAAAAACAAAGGCTGAGTGCCTTCATGTGCATCTGGTAAACAGTCATTATTATGATGTCATTCATTCAGATAGGAAACAAAGTACAGATTTAGACAAACATAATCGATGGACCTGACAAAAGATCTTTTCTGTGTGTGTTTATGCTGTATGTACAAACAAAACAACAATACGCTGATAGCTGTCAAAAAATCGGATTAAAAAAACAAACAATGCAAGAAAACCGTGTCTACATGGGTTTTTGATATTGTTTTTCTCAGGTCTTGATGCAAACCAGTGCTCACATCATGAACATTTGAATCTCCACAAAAGACAAGTTTAAAAAGGTGCTAAATTATTTATTTATGTTCCTTATATGCTTGAATTCTGGTGAACGTGTTTACAGTTTACCTAGTAGTACCTGTATCAGTTTTACACAACCTCTATAAAAACTAATTATGAATTATTTTACATTAAGCAAACAACAAAAGGCAAGCCCTAGTCCTAGCTTTACATTAGTTGACAACATGTTTTGCTGTATATGCAACTTAAATACAGCACTTTGCTTAGTCATTTATGTGCATTAAACTTGAAATTTATATTTCAAACACAGCTTTAAGGCCACATAAGGAGCCGGATCCTCTGGGCCACACGCTTAGCTGCCTCACACCACAACAGGGAAATCATCACACTGAGGTCTGTCACTTGGTGATAATTTTTCTGACATTTGGTGGCTGATTGCGGCCTGCTGGAATTCAAATATAAATGACATTGTTTGATTTGTGACTAAATGTGAAGTGACGTAATGCAACTGATATGCAGTGGACTGTGCCTGTGAAAGTATGTGATAAACCGAGAGAGAGTGAGAGAGAGACAACTGCCATAAAGGCATGTTTTTCATTTTCAAAGCATTCCTCTTTTACTGGAAAATAATATGGCAATAAAACTTTAAAAATGTTTAAAAAAAAAAAGAACATTGCTTTTACAGTTCAAGAAACTGTTTATCCAGCAGTACAGTGACCCAACCATGTTGTTCAAACAAACTGAGATTATTGTAGCCATCAAATCAATTACTTTTTTATGCCAGAAAGGCACAGACAGACAATGTCCCATCTTCCAGACATGGCTGCTTTCTCTCACAGCTGTTATCTTTATCAATTGAATCCTCAACCTTTCACTCCCGTTTTCACTCATTATGTCTGTCTGTCTGTTTGGCTGTGCGTCTACACAGATTTCAGTAAGGTCACATGTTATTCTCGTTCTCTTTCTCTTGCCCTCGTTTGGTCAGTTCAGTCTGGCAAAAAAAACACTCTATTTCCTCACAGGCTGTGTCAGATCTCCTCCAGCTGCAGCTTGTGTTCATGTTTGTGTGTGTCAGCTGGGTGTCATTATGCTGCTGATCACATCACCTCTATGTGGAATCAAACTCAAGGGGGTTGAACTATAAACAGTATCCGTGACAACTGAAACTGCCTTCAACACAAATGACCTTTTACAGGATACAGGGGGAATATCCTCTGTTGGAGACAAGTTTATTTTCTTTTAGCCACAATGACCACTGTACATATAAACAAAAGGCCACATGACCAAAATGTGGTGTTTACACATAGTGCATATGTGAAAAAAAATGAAATAAATGTAAACACTACATTTCCACAATATAGTAATAATAAAGAATGGGTGAAAAAATAAAATAAATAAAAGTAAAAGTTCAGGGGTGAAGAGGATTTTCTGTACGCTTTTCTGTACGTTTGTATTTATTTGCACTATTTATCTAAAACTTTTCTCCACAATTTAAAAAAATTTTTTTTTTTTAAATATACTAGTCACTTAACAGTGTAAATTGTAAATCTAAACATTTATGTCAAGTACAAAGACTGATGTTGTTACAACCTACCCTACTACCACTATTCTAAAACAGTGAACAAGTTGGAAAAAAACAATGAACAATTACATAAAACATGGGCTAATAATAATAATAAAAATGGGTATGGGTGTTTTTGGGCCCAATAGAAGCAAATAGAAAAATAACTGTTACAACCCTCCTTGCAGACACGACACTGCTATTTCTACCAATTAGATGATTGTTTTGAGTAAATGTTTCATTAGAGAGCCTACTGATTCAGATGACAACTGTTCTATCATTTAACATTCGGTACATTTACATGTGCACCAATAATGCGATTATTTCTAATAATCAGAGTAAGGTCTTAATCGCAGTAAGATGTTTAGGCCTATATGACACATGCAATTGTAATTTTTCTGATTATTCTCTAATAAGTAGCCTGGTTATACCACTCTCAGATAGGCATACAGTATGCATGATACTGGCCATTGTTTTAATGTATTCACATCAAATTCAAAATACATTTTTATGGATGTACTGGATATTATTCGGAGCCGTGATGAACATCGCAAATGCTGGGTTTGCCTTTGCTGCAGTTGCATTCTTTGCGCCGTCTGGATGAAGATACGTAGCAGCGAATTGTGTTGACAAAGTTTAGTGATTTGGAGAAAAGAAAATTTCAGAATAATGTCACAGAGTTCATTCATGAAGTTGTAGAACCGTGTAGAACCGAGCACATACGCACTTTGGTCAGAGCGGTAATAATGCGATTAAGGACTGTTTATTGCTATTAAAATCGGCGTACATCACATAGTTTAATGCAAATATGGTTACTACGATTATGAGCTTAATCGCATTAGTTTGATTGAAGTATTGTGCTTACATGAGGTAAAGTTTTATCGCAATATCGCCTAAATCCAATTAGCATTAGGGTGCATGTAAATGCACTCATTAACATGATTTCAAATCAAATTCTAACTCACACGTAAAATTATATTCTGCTTGGGTTTTGTTTCTCTAAATCCTTTATAATAGTACTCAGCGATTCAACAACTGTCACCTCAGCAGGGTGGTGCTCATGACAGAGATTTTATCCCTGTGCGTAATTTCAGCTGACAGTGTTATAACTCACCCCATGTTACAACATCCCCAATCTCCCCTATCTGCCAGAAGAATGCTTGTGAAGTGAGACTGCAAAAAATGGACTGCGACAGATATTACACTATTTGTAAGCGTATACACTGACAGAGACAGATTGACAGGGCAGGCCATGATGTGAAAGCAGATCAGAGAAAATGCTTAGAGATTCTGAGGAGACCATCATCTTGGCTGGAGAAATCTGGAGTTGCTGCTAACCTGCCAGTGAGAAGCCCATCAAGATGCAGTGCCAAGTGTAGCAGTGTAAACAATCTGCATCGCAGAAAATGGATAAGCATTCAGTGCAATAAGGCTCAGTTAGAGCATAAACCCACCCAAGAGCTGATTCTTATCTCCAAAAATAAAACATTTAAATGAATTTATAAGATAAAGTCGATAAAATCATTGCCAGTCAAGACACAGAGGATTAAAAAGCAAAATGCTTCAGAAATGACCTTTGACCCTGAAGTAATCTGCTTAGGTTAATTAAAGTATGATGCTCATGTGAACGGATATTAAAGTTTAGAAGGAAACTCTGTGAAAACAGATTGAGTTTGTGTACTGGGGTGCAGCTCTTAAACATGGAGCTCTGAGAATGAAGTTTATTTACAGTTAAACTGACACAGCAAGCACAAAAACCTTAAACAACCTCAGCACAACGCAGGCAAAGAGGACTATATCAGCAGCTGGCTAATGGAAGAGCGCCAGAGTGTAAGTTAATGTGTCCGTGTGCATTTTAGAATATATTTGCAGTGTAAATCACTGGAAAAAGATGTACACATACAGAGTTGAGAGATAACATGCAGCACCAGATCAGAGCTCATTATAAAGCTAATATAAATCATGAAACGTGTTTTAATGATTAGAGACAGCAGCTGAACACTATACAGTATATGTCTCTACCTCTCTCATGTTCTTTCTCACCCCCTATCCACCCCAACTTCATATTGTAAATTCACTCTGACAATCAGCATGAATTGTTTTGCTCTGGCATGTCAATCAAGTTAGCTGTGATTGCTTACAGACACTTGGACAGTTGCCGGGGTTAGCTAAGTTCCAGATTGGTCTGTCCCACGGACATGCATCCACGAAACAGATGAGAACGTCGAGTATTGATACGATTTTGGCCTATGTCCCCCCTCCCCCCACCTCTCTAAATCCTTGCTCTTTCTCTCTTAGGGGGGTTAAGAGCCTGGATTTGGCCAAATACTCTTCAAACAGTAAATCTCGCTATCTCTGGAACATTCAAATCTCCAGAGTACATCACTAATTATACTCGCATGTGCACAACCACAGGGTGTGGGAGAACATCATGCATGTTGTGTGTGAGGTGTGAGCTAGATGTGCATGCATATATTTTATTTTTAATGTGTTTGCGTGCAGACTAGCTGGATATTTGGTTGTTTTCTGCCACTGGGTTTTTCTGTTCTGGGAGTGGTTCTGTTCTGGAAAAACTGCACAAGTAGTCATGAGATGGTAGGATTATCAATGCTAATGTGTGCTTAAATGTGTGTTCCTCCATTGGGGGTGTGCATACAGAGTGCAGCCAAAAGAAACTTTGACTGAGCCCTGGAATTGGGGTTAAGGATTAGAAGTCCATTACCCCAAGGTATATGACACTAACACAAATTTGAGCACTGTTAAGAAGAGAGAATATCTGTCTCACTGTATTCATTCTTTAAAAAAATATGTATATATAGTAATATACACCGATCAGGCATAACATTATGACTGTGAATAACACTGATTCTCTCCTCATTACGTCACCTGTTGGATATATTAGGCAGCATGTGAACATTTTATCCTCAAAGTTGATGTGTTAGACGCAGGAAAAAATGGGCAAGCGTAAAGATTTGAGTGAGTTTGACAAGGGCCAAATTGTGATGGCTAGACGACTGGGTCAGAGCATCTCCAAAACTGCAGGTCTTGTGGGGTGTTCCCGGTCTGCAGTGGTCAGTATCTATCAAAAGTGGTCCAAGGAAGGAAGAGTGGTGAACCGGCGACAGGGTCATGGGCGGCCAAGGCTCATTGATGCACGTGGGGTGTGAAGGCTGGCCTGTGTGGTCCGATCAAACAGACGAGCTACTGAAGCTCAATTTGCTCAAGAAGTTAATGCTGGTTCTGATAGAAAGGTGTCAGAATACACAGTGCATCTCAGTCAGGGTGGATGTTACTTTGACACGTACCACCTATCTAAGCATTTTTGCAGACCATGTACACCCTTTCATGGAAACGGTATTCCCTGGTGGCTGTGGCCTCTTTCAGCAGGATAATGCTCCTGCCACAAAGCAAAAATGAATTTGAGGTGTTGACTTGGCCTCCAAATTGGGCATCTGTGGGATGTGCTGAACAAACAAGTCCGATCCATGGAGGCCCCACCTCGCAACTTACAGGACTTAAAGGATCTGCTGCTAACATATTGGTGCCAGATACCACAGCACACCTTCAGGAGTCTAGTGGAGTCCATGCCTCGACGGATCAGGGCTAGGCATGCACCGATAGGATTTTTTGGGGCTGATACTGATACCAATTTTAACAAACAATTATTGGCCAATACCGATACTGATATTTGTCACTTATTGAAATTTTGTCATTAAAATAGAGTGCTTTGATCATGTTTTGAATCAGCAAAGAAAAAAAGAAGAAAAAAAACATACATTAACTTAGGCTATAGCCTACTTGCTAGTTTATTGCTGCATTATCAAATCATTTCTAATGAACATAGACTGGATCCATTTAACATTCAGAAGGCCAACATATATAAATACAACAGAACAAGATACATATGAAATAAACATTGCTTTTTAAGTAAGTGTAATGTTAAATAACACTGCATATTCTTCACTGTATAAATTTAATACATACATTATTATTACATTGAGACGTAGCTAAATTCTTACTGTACAACATTAATCAGTGCCGGGCCTACCTAATAAACGATATAAGCGGTTGCACAGGGCCTCATGGCCACTAGGGGGCCCCATGCCGTGCGTTCAGATAAAGTTTGCTTGTGCGTCGTCGTGTGTCTTCTGGCTGTCAATCATGTGTGTTAGCGTAAATTGAAAAAAAGGAAAGATGTGGAAAGAAAGGGGTAAGTGGTGAATTTTGACAAGACATAATATACTATAACACATTTGTTGAAATGGCGGTTGCTGCGTGCATCATATATCATCGGGGCTACACTATGCCCATTTTAGGAGGATTTTAAACCCCCCTAAATTTACAACCAGCCACACTTAAAGTTTCCCATTAACTCCGTAATATGTACACTAATTCGTGATCGTCCCCTTTAAAACTCATATAAAACCATATTTCCCCGTATTTTAGTCAATCCGTACCAGCGCCAGCGTCAAAAGCAGGGGACAACGTACGTGCATTAATGATGAAATTATGATATCTGCATTTGTGTAGTTCTTTGTCATAAATGCAGTGTACATGATTGATGCGGGAGCAATTTAAGACGGTTTCCCATCCACTAAAAATTTGGGCTAATAAATGGCATGAGACTTCGTAATTTTTCCAATCTTGCTATACTTCAGTGCAATAAAATTGTATATAATATTTATTTTATAATAAATCCACAAGCAAAACACGTGAAAAGTAAACTATAAACGGGAGTGAAATGGCAAATGAGCTAATGCGTGGTTCTCTGCTGCCATCTATTGGTTGTAGAAGTAATTTCACATCATTTTCATGATAAAAGTGTATTTGTTTTCCACCAAGTGACAGAAATCCTCCACTATAAGCATGGCACATTTTCCATGTTATCTCCATGAATGAAAACGATATCTTCTTTAAAGAACAAATGTAGATTTATCTGTGTTGAAAATAATATTTTACCCACATATTTCCAATCTAGACAATTACAGTATTATAAAGTTTGTCTATATTCTTAATGAATATGAATATTAGCTGGTTATTTAAAATTAGTAGAATATGTATTCAAGCACAGCATTTTATTATTAATTTGACATATTATCCCTATTGTCCCTGTAAGATGAGTGTTGGGTAAATTGGAGGATGGGGGCCCCATTTTGAAATCTGCTTAATAGGGCCCCCAAAATGCTAGGGCGGGCCCTGACATTAATCCTGCCACAATTACTTGTTAAACGTAACTTTTATTTTGACGGGTTGCCGTGAAGACCTTCGAGTTCCTGTGTGTGTTTATGATATAACGATAGATTTTGTCGAATTAAACGGTAAAATGCTCATGAAGTGACTGGAGATGCATTCATATCCTCATATATTGAGGCGGCAGAGGCAGAAAAACACTTCAGTGTGTGTGTGTGTGTGTGAGGTAAATGAAACCGCGCGTCTGCGCCATTCATTCCCACAGTTCATATTTAAACAGTCTTTTTGCGGCTTAATATTCACAGACACTATATATCGCGATTTGATTGAAGTGTACTGACCTGTTTTATTTATTCATCAACTAAGAAATTCCGTGACGTTCCGCGTTATGCAGTAAATTCCGTTTTTATGACTGGATTCCATCTGCGTTTTACGCATCGCGGAAATGAATCCTTCTTAAAGTTAATTAGTTAATTAGAGTAGTGAGCGATTCTTTTGTTGTTTGGTTAACATTAAAACGCAGACAGTGCAGCAGGAATATTACATTATACTATTGGATTGTGCAGCAGACATTAGGCTATACCGCTCAGTGCCTTAACGCAGTTAATTAATAAACCATCGGTTTGTTATATCGGCCTTTTTCATGCTATAGCCGATATGCCGAGGGTTGTAAATTGATCGAAAATCGGCCGATACATCGGTGCATCTCTAGTCTGCTTTGGCAGCAAAAGGTGGACCAACACAATATTAGGAAGGTGGTCATAATGTTATGCCTGATCAGTGTATATGTTAAAGGTGCCATAGAATAAATTGATATAATATTTTTAATTGTTCTTTGGCAATAAGTTCTCCAGATACGGTTTTACATGTCCATTTACAACCCTAGGATTTGTCCCTAGAATGAAATGGGCTGTTATTACCTTATTTGGAAGGGTCATGAATAATAATGTTGAGCTCTGCTCTCAGATGAAGATACAGATTTTGATTTTGAAGCCTACATCATTTATACGCAGGAGCTGCGATGTACTCTGAAAAACAAGCGTATATCCATGATCTGCCATTTTCGCTATTGTCCTTGCTTGCTTCTTCACAATACCTGAAGAACTTACGAATAACGGTAGCCAGCCAAATTGTGGACTGTTATGTTCACAATTTTATATAAAAACTATTGTCAGCACACGTTTTGTAAGCTTTTACCTCACGTAAGTTAGGCCTATAACGTTTGACACTCCTAGTAAAAGCAACTACCTCAGATGTTGGCATTTGCTAACAATAACCAAAACAAACAAAGAACCAGAATTATGACAAAAAAAATACTTACATCTTTCTGACGAATTGTAGGTACAGCTCCATCCTTTAAATGCAACTTTAATGCGAGTCCAGCTTCACATTGCCCAAGGTTTGAAAACAGTCAGGTGAAAAATGTTTGGCACACACAAGGCATTACCATTTTGCTTTGTTTTCTTCTGAAGCTGGAATTCTGTGTAAGGACACCTGTGAGCCTGTACATCCTAACACAGAGCAGGTTGCATGCCAGGATCGCTTCATTGTAAAACGAAAGGCACCATCGTTAGCTGCTTCGCTATCTGTGTACAAAACAGGCTGGGAAGAGGGCGGACTCCGTATGTTGCTCGGGGGCAGTCATATTCAAATAACTAGCTAGTTACTCAAAACCAGCAACAAATTGAAACAGGTCACTGAATGGCACATTTTCAAACTCAAAAACAGTTTATAACAAACTGGCTGCATGTTTTTTTTCAGCTTTTCTGAGCTGGCAGACACAGCAGAAACCTAACTAAATGCAAAAAAAAAAAAAGCTACAGAAGTGAAAGTTTCATTCTATGGCACCTTTAAAGGTTTTCTCAGTAAGTTTTTGTTTGTTTCACTAGTGTCATGCAAAATCCAACCTCCTGTCAAAATCCTGCTCAACATTAAGCAGTCATTTGTAATGTCTGATCAAAAAGTTTGCTTTGATTCTGTGAAATATTGTGCATAGTTTGTACCACATATATTAGCATATCAGTCATATACTTGCATGCTACTCTTAATTTTTCAGTCATATATGATCATATACCATATAGTAGCATATACTGTCATATTCTAGCATAATACTCTTACTATTTTTGCCATAAAAAATAAGAGTAATATGCTTGCTAGTACATGGTTTGGTAACGCTTTAGATTGCAGCCCGGAAAGTACTGCATAGGTAAAATGAATTTACAGCATAACTTTCAGGTAATTATAGTGTAACTATAAAGTACATACGTGTAAGTATAAGGGAACAATATGTAATATTTGGGGAATAAACAAGAATACCCTCTTGTTTCATGTAGTTATAGGGTAAGTATGATAAAAACACATACACAATCTGATATCACTCGGAAACCTTTATTTGAAAAACAACTTTTTAAAACAGATTTACAACACTTCTTATTCGTTTCTCTTGCTTGGCTTCATCCTTCATTTGTTCCTCTTCTTGTTTGTTCTTGCCACAGATTAATCTTAAGAAGGAATCCTATGTCTCTAGCTGTTCTGTATTATGTATAAAAAGAAAATACAGTACACCCAGAAATGTCCTCACCATTTAGTCGTCTTTTACCCTCATGTCATCCAAGATGTATATGACTTTCTTCAGATGAACACAGAAAAATAAATAATCTCTACTAATGAAAACTCATTTGGGTTCCTAAAAGTTGAAGTATCAAACGGCTCATTCAGCAATAACTATAGTAATCCATATCCCAATAGATGAATCGATGTCTTCTAAAGTATAACGATAAATGTTTGTAAGAAAAATACCAATATTTAAACATTTTTAAACTTTAGACTATTGCTTCCGACCAACAGTCACCTGTGCGTGCATGAGAGTGTTGAGTTCGTGCTTGGCGTAACTTGAAGCATGACGTGAGCGCACCGAGAAACTGGTCACGCGGATGTTGTCAGTTTTTATTTTATTTTATTTTTTTAAGTAATGCTCACAACAGTATACAAACAATAACATAATATATGATAATAGCAATGAGAAACAAACAAGACTAGAAGACAGGGATGCCAGTTTTCGCGTGAGTTTCAGATGATTAATTAAAATATACTTTCAGTATAAATAATTTGTTAACTTTTCTGGTAGTTACCTCTTTATTCCCCAAATATTACATATTGTTTCCTTATACCTACACATACATACTTTATAGTTACACTATAATTACCTTAAGTTACGCTGTAAATTTGTTTTACTTACGCAGTACTTTCCGGGCTGTAATCTAAAGCGTTACCCATGATTGTATTTGTATTTGCCATTATGTATGGTATTTTGCCATTTGTGGATAAAATAGTTAGAGACATTAGCCTGGATGGTCTGGATTGATCCGTTGTGGAGTAACTATGCCCAAACAGGAGCTGTTTGGACCAATCAAATTGTCAGGGCGGGCTTTATACGATGATTGACAGATGATCAACAGTAACGTAATCGGCCACGTCATCAGAGAGCGATTGGGTTGAATTTGTTCTAATCCTAAACATTTGTATATGCATTTCCCTTTACTATTTCTCTCAAAAATGATGATCGTGTTGGTAAGTACTCCATGTATCCTTAAATTCTTTTTACAACACTGGCAAAGATCGTTTACACTCATCTTCTCCTTCTACTTCTTCCAGCATGCATGCAGTTGAGTTCTGTTGACAACTATGTGTTAGTGATGTGTCGTTCATGAACGATTCATTCTTTTTGAACTAATCTTAAATATGACTCGGGAACTCAGAGAGCGATTTGTTCATTTTGTGTTGACCGTGCATGCGCTGCGTACCATCGGTTCTGTACAGGTTCTTCTGCATTCAGCCTACGGGGCTGTGAGTTGGTGAACGAATGACTCGAACCCAAAGACTCGAGAGATGAACTAATCAATTCTGTTTTCGGGACTGCATGCATTGCATATGGGACTGTCACGGCCCAGATCAGACACTGATGACGGAACTAACGACTCGAAACCAAAGACAGGAGAGGTGTACTAATCTTTCCAGGGAACAGACGTGATTAAATGTGAAGTGACAAAAGAAAGAACGACTCGGATTTGGAGGTGAGGTTAACTAACATAGCCAAACAACCTAGCTAAGCAATTAATGAATAATTTATTTCTTAAAGTTTGGATGCATTAGCTTATAATTTATTAGCATAAGTACTAGATGTGTTGGGGAATTTAACATGTGACATTTTAATTATATTCTGCTGAAATGAATGAAATGACTTGAAAAAGGATTTGTTCATTTTGCTGAATGAGATTCAAAGATCCGAGTCTGTAATATGATCCGAACTTCCCACTACTACTATGCGTCTCTCAACATATGTCACTTACTCCGTTGCTCTGATTGGTTGTAGGTCTATCCACTTGAGTGCAGAGACATTTTCTTTCCTGGTTCGGTTGAAACACCCCATAATCACAGCCCAATGGAGCAGTATCAGACTTATACTCTGACTAGAATTGAGTATGACGACGTCAGGCTACAGAGACATCATTCTAATTGGTTAGATTGCTTACCGAATCTAACTAAAATCATAAAGACAGAATTGTATGTTTTTGATGGGGTTTTCCCCCTTTTGTCTGTTTTTCTCCATCTCATACTACATGTTGGTCATGACTCCTTTAAAATGTTTTTACTTTTCCTAAATTCTCGCTTTTTCTTACTGGGCGACAAAGAAGACTTTACATATATATTATGTCAGTACTGTCAGTGGAACAAACTTTGAGAGAAAACTTTTGTTTTAAAAGGTTTAAAGTTTTAAAAGCAAATTTAGGACAGACACTGAGGGATTAAAGAAATACTCACATGAGAATTTATTCTTAAGGAAAGTCTTTCATTTCAACACACAGTCAACTGTTTTATTGATATTCTACACTACACTAATTTATCTTGTCTTGTCCCCCCCCCCCCCCAAGACCCCTCAGGTATCATCTGTTCTATTTACTTCCAGATTTACAATTCAAGTTACGAGACAAAAACCACAGCTGAATTATTGAATGAAACTGAGCCATTTAAAACTGTCTCCTGATTTTGAGAAATTACTCAATCAGAACCACTGCCATGAGAAACTTGGACGGCTCTTATAATTAGGCCTATTATTCCCACACTTGTTTACACAACATTTTTGCTTTCAAAATAAACATTTTAAAATAAACTATAAAGATTTGTGATCTTCCAAAGAACGTACAGTACATCAACAACGACCAACATTTATCTTGGAGAAATGAATAGTATAGCACTCTAAAGAAGATTAGAAGCAGAAGATTTTTTTTACAGCCTGATGCTACAGGAAATAATTACATGTGGGAAAAGGACATTCTCAGAAGTCCCTACATGGCACATGATAATATTTTATATTATTAATTTGTTATATTTGTTATTGTTAATGTACATTAGGGTGTTTTGTATTACATTTCTGTTATTTAATGTTTATTGGTGAGAATAATGCCCTGTGCACTATCTATATGCAAATATTGGCCAGGTTTTATGGACAGGCTACTTGCAATGAACTCTGATTCATCATGCAGCCTCCAGTTTTACCACTTGTATTATTATGAGGTTTTCAGTGGGTAAAAGATTTAACTTTAAGTCTATTATATCATATCTGATACATACATTTTGAAGGCCTCTAAATTATCAACACGATTAAAACGTTGTTTAAAAAACTTTTACTTTTACAAAATGCCTTCTGCCTGTTGTAATTCTAAAAATTCCCGCCTCCAAGTCGTGGTATACGTGTCTTTGCTGTGAAATTTTTATTGATGACGTAAATGGATTTGAAAGTAAAATGCATGACTTTTATATATTATCATTAATATTTCAAGACAAACATTCACTGGGGTGGAGCAACTTCGGTTTACTTGATTAACCATACATCCTTTTCAAACATTTATGTCTCAATCATTATTATATTACACTAGATTAAAACTACAGAGCTTTTATCTTATTCTTCAAATCTCATTGGTTTACAGTCCAAGCCATCAGAATTTCATCTTACTTTTTGGCCATATAAATACCATCTGCACCAAATTGCATATTTGTGCTCAGTTTGGGTGTTTTTGCCTCCTCTAGTGTGAACTCCATATTCTCATATATCGTACTATATGAGCCATAAAAGCCTGATGTATCAAATATGATACATTTCTGATTTTCTTTAGTATTTTGTCTATAATTTTGTCAATCAACCGTTGTTTTTTCTTACTATTAGTACAAATGTCAGGCTTTACAGGGTAAGGGTAAAAAGCAGATTTTGAAAGCTCAAGTATATTGGTATATTAAAGTTATATCACTGAAATATAGTTGTAAATATAGTTGTATAAGTTGTAAAATATACAGGCGCCAATATGCCACCCCATAATACACTTTTTAATGATGAATTTCTGGCAACCACAGCTGCAGGTTTTTTTATACTGTAAATTTAACAGGATTTTTTTTTTTTTTACAGTGATCACTGTTCATTGAACTTCCTTATACCCTTTTTAAATTTTGAATAGTTTTCATCTAATAGCTTTATTAATGGCTCAGATCCTTATATAACCACTAGACACAAAGTCTCTGTGATGATCTCAAAAACTGACTGTACCTCCTCTCAGCCTTACATACAAACACACACAAAAACAATATTTGTGGGAGAAAAACCAGCCTCGCCTGAGGGTGATGAGCAGATGTGAAATGTCGATCCCCTGGTTCTTTTCATTTCAGATGAAATTCATGTATTTCCCTTTTCGAATCCCCACTCCCACTATGTTTTTTTCTCAAGTGTTCTTTCGTCAAAACCTGGACAAAATGAGAGATAAAGAGAATAAAAAGAATGAGAGTAAACGCAAAGGAAAGAGAAAGTGACTTACATCAAATGTATCCTTTCTTCCCAAGCTTTTCTGCTGTGCCTGCACAAATTTTACATTGTTGGCAGTGAAACAGTAGGAGGAGAGGCCCAGTGGCGTGTGTAATAAGTGTGCATATTCTTCCTCACATCAATGAATGTGTATGCGAGAGAAAGTGTTTCCTTGACAGGTGATTATATATGAGCACAGGGACTGTATACCTATGCATGTCAGCAGCATGCTATGATGAAGAACCTCTCGATGTAAGGGCTGTTTATGAGGTTTCTGAAGACCAGTCACTCTGCAGTCATCCATTCCATAAAAAACTTCAACAGCACAATACATACAAACACATACACACAAGATCTCTCTCCGCCACACACACACCCTCAGGAAATATGGAACAGTATCTGAACTCTGTATTGAGTGTGATGACATAAAATCTGGAAAAGTGAAAAGGCACAAAAGTTTCTCTCTCTCTCTCTCTCTCTCTCGCCTTATCTGACCTGTTGTAATGAGGCTGAATGTTCTTGGCGCATGTGCTGTGCTCAGTCACAGCTGACATCTCTGTGGCTCTGTGTTTTATGGGGAGATTGTATGAATAAGAGATTATTGAAACTAATATCCCTTACTTTATGCTAAATTATGAAAACCATTAGGGGGCTTTGGTTCTTAAAAGACACACAATAAAATCTCTCTCTATAGGGCATGTTTTCCAGATGTGCTGCTGCAGGACGTTTCTCGCCAAGTTCTCTGAGGAGGTTTACTTTAAACAAACGTATCTTGGCGTGCTCAGCAAGGAAAAGGAGGGTGATTTTACAAAAGGTTCATCGCTCATTTTTATGTGGAGGTTTTGGATGCTTTCGACCGTCCATCTGTTAGGAAACGTGCAACACGAAGTGAAACATAATGTCACTTTTTGCAGTTTGTGGGAAAAAATATTTTATCCTGTTCTGCTGAGGAAAATCTGTATTATGATCATAACTACTCTTGGGCTGTCTTCTTTCCAATAAAACTAGCATGCGGAAACCACTGTCATTAATTTATGAATATACCAAAGACTGTCCAGACCATTATTGTGACATATGGGGCCATTAACGATTGTCAAAGCAAAACATGTGCTTTTGTACTAACAATGCAAGTAAATCAAGGGAATCCCAGTCTTAATATTAGGCTTGAGGAATTGAATAGCTGAATGAGGCTCCCTGAGCACTGATGAGGTGCTTTAAAGTGTTAAGTGGTGTTTGAACACAGTTGTGTGATGTGCAGAAGATTGAAGAGGAATCTGATATGCTTGTTTATCAGGGGGAGGATTCTGCCAGAGACACCTGGCAACCAAAACACCATGGCCAGCCAATGACCTTCTCCCACGCGGGCTAACAGAAAATAACATCGTCCGACAGGGGCCAACAGCCAATGACCTTTTGTTGACCAGCCTAAACCAGCCAATGGACTTTTCCATACAGATACTAAATGGCCAACAAGCCATCCTACACACAAGATTGTGGTCAATTTCCAATTAATACATTTGACAAAAGAGTAAAGCAAAATAAATCATTTATACGTGGATTTTGCTGCATTTAAAAATAAATGAATAAATATTATCAAGAAATATACAGTACGGTTATGCTTATGCATGTATGCAAATAACAGTATCATAAACCAAGAAGAAAACATTTAAAAAGACAACGAAAATAACTACTATAGCAAGAAAAGATACAATTTAAATGCTGTTTCTTTGTCAGGCATTCAAAAAACTCAACACAAAAATGTGTTCATTAAGGACAACAAATTAAAACTACACAACAGCTCCTAATATATTGAAATTATGAATAAATAAATAAACCATTGCATCAGCATTTTCACTAAACACTCTCAAAAGAAAAGCTCCTGTTTGGCAACATGTAATTCAAACTTGAAGCTGCAGTATGTAAATAGGAGTGTGAGGTAATGAGATTGATGGATGAATTTGTTGTATAACGATGGGTGAATGCTGTGAAGCAGTAAATAGGGAGATAACGCTGTCAGTCCAGAGCGTCAGATAAAGTCAAGCCTGTTGGTAGGAGGATGTGGTGGATGATATTAATGAGCATATTAAAACAGGAGATGGAGAGAGAAGCAACAGAGTAAACAGTCTCAGCATAGCTGAAATTCCTGAAGTAAACCCACTGAATTCCACTCCTCTACATGAATCAGAACAGTGCAGCTCCAGCCCTGTTTGTTCTCTGCCTCCCTTTTACACGACCATCTGCAGTCTTTTACTGGGATTAAGAGCTGCTCTCATTCATAGTTCAAGAAATCAACAATGTTCAGAGGGGAAAAAATACCCTAGAATGAAATATTGAGCCATAAATTTATGACTTCTGACTCTAACCTTAAAACACCCACTTCTTTTTTCATTAACCCTTTGTGGTGTGACAGAGTACTTTAAGCACATGGCACGTGTGTTACAACGGTTGACAGCTAACTTAAAGTTCATCTATCCCAGTCTGCGTGATGAATGCAAACAGTCCATGAGGATGAATAAACATTACTTAATCTCAGTTTTGTTGAGTGCAGTGGAGTTGAACCAAGTTCATCATGGTTCTGTTCAGTTCAGCTGGACTGGACTGAGTGCAGTTAAGCAGAATGGAAATGTTGAGTTGAGCTAAGTCTAATTTAAACAGACCCATTTGGTTTGCATTGAATTTGGAGGAACTAAACAGGGCTGCATTTCCCAAAAGCATCATAAGCCTAAGAAGATCGTAGAACCATTGCCACCAATGGTCTCTACGATCAAATTAGCTCACTGTGCTTTTGAGAAAAGCAAGCCCAGGTTACACGTGTTGGCTGGCAGTGTTGGACAAGCTAAGCTAACAACAAAATCATTATTTAAGATAAGCTGACAGCTGTTGTATAGAGAAAGTTCCCAATTATAGCCTACTTCAAACTATGTGGAAACTTCAATTTTTTTCCCTCGGAAATTGGAAAAGTCAGAATAGTGAGATAAAAAGCTGCATTATATTTTAAATTGTTTTATTCTGTGGCGGAAACAATCTGCCATTCTGAAGTGTTTATTTATGTGGAGAAAAAAGTGGTTAAAACTGGAAAATATACACTCACCTAAAGGATTATTAGGAACAGCTGTTCAATTTCTCATTAATGCAATTATCTAATCAACCAATCACATGGCAGTTGCTTCAATGCATTTAGGGGTGTGGTCCTGGTCAAGACAATCTCATGAACTCCAAACTGAATGTCAGAATGGGAAAGAAAGGTGATTTAAGCAATTTTGAGCGTGGCATGGTTGTTGGTGCCAGATGGGCCGGTCTGAGTATTTCACAATCTGCTCAGTTACTGGGATTTTCACGCACAACCATTTCTAGAGTTTACAAAGAATGGTGTGAAAAGGGAAAAACATCCAGTATGAGGCAGTCCTGTGGGCGAAAATGCCTTGTTGATGCTAGAGGTCAGAGGAGAATGGGCCGACTGATTCAAGCTGATAGAAGAGCAACTTTGACTGAAATAACCACTCGTTACAACCGAGGTATGCAGCAAAGCATTTGTGAAGCCACAACACGCACAGCCTTGAGACGGATGGGCTACAACAGCAGAAGACCCCACCGGGTACCACTCATCTCCACTACAAATAGGAAAAAGAGGCTACAATTTGCACGAGCTCACCAAAATTGGACAGTTGAAGACTGGAAAAATGTTGCCTGGTCTGATGAGTCTCGATTTCTGTTGAGACATTCAGATGGTAGAGTCAGAATTTGGCGTAAACAGAATGAGAACATGGATCCATCATGCCTTGTTACCACTGTGCAGGCTGGTGGTGGTGGTGTAGTGGTGTGGGGGATGTTTTCTTGGCACACTTTAGGCCCCTTATTGCCAATTGGGCATCGTTTAAATGCCACGGCCTACCTGAGCATTGTTTCTGACCATGTCCATCCCTTTATAACCACCATGTACCCATCCTCTGATGGCTACTTCCAGCAGGATAATGCACCATGTCACAAAGCTCCAATCATTTCAAATTGGTTTCTTGAACATGACAATGAGTTCACTGTACTAAAATGGCCCCCACAGTCACCAGATCTCAACCCAATACAGCATCTTTGGGATGTGGTGGAACGGGAGCTTCGTGCCAACATTTCTAAAGAATGCTTTCAGCACCTTGTTGAATCAATGCCACGTAGAATTAAGGCAGTTCTGAAGGCGAAAGGGGGTCAAACACAGTATTAGTATGGTGTTCCTAATAATCCTTTAGGTGAGTGTAAATGTGTATAGAATATTGGTGTAAATAAATTATAAAGATGTATAGAATATTGTTAAGCACAAAGTATCACATTCACATGACACAAAACACAAAACATGCGTTCTGCTGTTTTTACCAGATTTTTTTCATAGGGTGAATTGTACTGAATCCAATTAGGGTCAGTTTAATCATGATCATAACGATCATGCCCAGATTTCAAACCAAATACAATTGCCTTTCAAAAGGCTACAGTGGTATAATATAGCCTATTTGATATACATATATCATTAGTGATATATATCATTAGTGATTTCCATAGTCAATAGAATTTGTATGGTACTCAAAGGTACTTAAAAATATCATGGTATAAATGGTAATGCTATGTTACTTTTTGGTACAGTGCTTTTATGTACAGCGTGTTTGGTGAAGGTTTGGTTACAAATGATTGTAGGTTAAGATCCACTTCATTCAGCGACATTTCTGTTGATTTTATGGAGTGAGAAATCACGCCAAACGATTCAGTAGCTGTCTTTGAAATCGCCCCATATACCATTCACTCGGACATTGGCGGCTTCACTTTTCTTCACTTTCCATATTTTTTTACGGCCTATGGTCTTCACCAAGTGTGCCACACAAGTCCTGAAAAGAGAAGCCAAAGCATCTCGATCGCCCCCAGGTGGCTGGATGCAGTATATCTCATAAACCCCACCCTCCCCAATGTGCACACTTCATATGCACATTCGATCTTGTGGACAATGACTTCCGTGTGCACGTGTCCGTTAAGTCCATGAGATCGTAGTGTGTCCCATTTGTCATTTTAGGTTTCAGAATGGTGCAACACTACAACAGCTACTATAACCAGATGCTGTCTGTCATATTTTAATAGTTTATAGTCTCTCTGAGATGTTTTTCTTCAAGTAGGAGCTTGAATGAGCTTCTATGAAGATAGCCCATTCAAGGAATAACGTATCGCTCCTGAAAATATATTAAGGAATCGTTAAATGCATTTGGTTGGCTTGTTTTTTTTAAGCACTATTTAAAACGTCTTTCTTGGGTTAAATTTAGTATTTGCTTGCATACATTTATATCCACCTTTTGTTTGCTTATGTGAGTATCATAAAATAACATTACGACATGAAATTACCACTATAACCAGAAGATGGCAGAAGAGGAACACTTATGTTTATAGATCATCAAATCACTATAATAACATTTAAAATATCTGTTTTGGTCACTTTGATATCATACACCAATCAGTCAGTGCAGCACCGCTTGAAGTCGGGCAAGCCTATTGTCAGCAAGGAGTTGGAACTATTGAGAGCTCCATGAACCACGTGACCACGTGTTTTTCTATAGCTCATTGGTTATCGCTGCTGCAGATAACCCACAATTCTTTGCGTCGCCATTAACAACCGTCATTTTTATTTATATTATTTGAAAAAATGGCTGCGCTGGCAGTGTGGTGTTTAAATGTAAGTAGTTTCAAGCTTATTTTGGTTTTATAAGCTGTATTACCTCAATAGATAGTTGTGGTAAACAGGATTACAAGTGTTTAGTGATTTTTAGAACAGTACTTTGCTGGCAAGGCAAGAAACATTTCATTTGTTGTTAACTGCAGAAATTGATAAATATTAAATAATTTTCATTCATTTAACTGGTGTGAGAGCGCAAGGACGCTGTGAACGTGTTGGCATAGCAACGTAATACTTCCTGTTTCCCAGCTACAGTGTTTGAGGGCGGGTCAAAGTAGACGTTGTTTGTGGGCAGCCAATGAAGACCATAGGCAGGCATTATGCAAATATGTTACCCAGTGATGTGTAGGGAAGTGGGATTCAAATTACTAACAACTCGTTTAGGGGATCAGAGTCGATTATTTCTTTTGAGAGACCATAACTTTATTTATCGTGCACTTTAGACTTTGCAGACGTTTACATTCACATAGAGCTATATTATACACTGCATGAAAGGTATTATTCGAAAAAGCATATTATGGGCACTTTAATACAATAAAGTTAGTAAGTTGGTATGAGCCACCACAGTCATTTAAAAATATACAAAAATAACAATGTGAAAAATAAAGTGGCAGTTTGGGGTTACGGAAACAACAGTTACCATGGTAAATACATAACATGACCTGTTAATGAAACATTGAAACTGCTCCTAGGGCCAGTTGTTCAAAAGTAATCTGTTTGGATTTCAGCTATCAGATTTGGTAAAATCTTGAAAATTTATTTTTCAAAGGGGAAAAAAGGATTCCCTTGCGATACTACACGAGTACTGCGTTATTAACTAATGCCTAATGACTTATGCCTAATAAGACAAGACGCTACGGGGAAAACTCCTTTTTCTCTCATACCGTGACCTTTATACAATCACGCAGTGTGAACTGCATGTCGATTGGTTCGTAAAACGTGGTGAGCGAGCCCGCTCGAGCCCGCCGAAAAGGGGCAGGGTCTCGGGCTATATAAACTGCTGAATTACCAAATAATGGCAAATCGATTAATTCTCCTTCAGCAACGCAGATATCATCTATTTGCTGGACCTACGAGATTGAAGCTGCCTTCACCTGCAAGCAGCTTTATTCAATGCTGATCTTCTTGCCGCCATGCAGTTGATCAGTTGATCTCTATCTTGCTCGGCGCTCTTAAGCAGCTCACCGCTTCGAGCAGCCCGCAGCACTCTCTGCTCTTCAGCTCGCCGCTCAGATCGCCGCTCTCGTGCAGCGATGATCGCCCGCCGCTTCCAGCAGCAGCAGATCAGCTCTGCCTGGACGACGTCAAGCACCACCAGCCTGTGGTGCTTGAAGCAACCCTGGAAAGCGAGCTACATATCAACTGCCTAGAAATGATGGCAGTATATCGAGCTCTCCAGGTTTTCCTTCCTCTTCTTGTGGGACACCACGTCTTGGTCAGATCAGACAACATTACGGTGGTGTCCTTCATAAATCTCTCATCAAAGCCCCTCTTCACTCTAGCGAAAACCATCCTAGAGTGGACACAGTGCAATCTACTCTCTTTGAGAGCAGCGCACATACAGGGCGTATTGAACATAGGGGCAGACATGCTGTTCCGGAGCAACCTTCCCTCGGAGGAATGGTGACTCCACCCCCGCTCAGTTCAGAGAATTTGGGACGTCTTTGGGAAGGCAGAAGTTGACCTCTTTGCCTCAGAAGACAATCATCACTGCTCAATATTTTTCTCGAAGGTCAAGGACGCGCTGGCTCATGACTGGCCCAGCCTCCTTCTTTATGCTTTCCCCCTGATCGCAATGATTCCTAAAGTAAACAAGCGAGCTAGGGAGAGCGCCCACAAAGTCCTCCTGGTGGCACCTCTTTGGAGAACCCAACCACAGTTCTCGGAGCTGTCTCGCTATCGCCGCTGGGGCCATAGCCAATCCCTCTGAGGCAGGACCTCCTCTCCCAAGCGAGAGGGACAATATGGCACCCCAGACCCGAGCTGTGGGACCTTCATGTGTGGTTTCTCAATGAGAGCCTTCAACCCTCCCTGAGAATAGCTTAAACACTATCTCTCAGGCCAGAGCTTCGTCTACAAGACGTCTCTACACCCTGAAAAGGGCCGTCTTTGCCTCCTGGTGTACAACCCAGGGTGACGACCCTCTGACTTGTGACATATCTCAGATATTGTCATTTCTTCAAGACTTAATGGATAGAGGCCGTTCTACCCTCTATCCTTAAAGTCTATGTCGCGGATATAGCAGCTTCTCACGCTCCTATAGCAAGGCAGTCGATAGGAAGAAACGACCTTGTTGTTAACTACCTTAAGGGTTCCAGGAGGCTAAATCCTCCTTGTCCCCTCATGGTTCCTACTTGGGACCTTTCTGTGGTTCTTAGGGGCCTTAAAGGCCCTCTCTTTGAACCAATCTAGACTGCTGACCTTTGACACCTGTCGCTAAAAAACCACCTTGCTGCTAGCTTTGGCATCGGTTAAGCGTGTGGGAGAGTTACAGGCGCTCTCTGTGAGCCCCTCGTGTCTTGAGTTCGGGCCCAACGACTAAAGTCATCCTGAAACCAAGACATGGATATGTCCCGAAAATCCTATCTACCCCCTTTAGGGCGCAGATGGTAGTTCTCTCCGCCCTTCCTCCTTCTCAGGATGAACAGGAATTAAACCTACTCTGTCCTGTCATATCCCTGAGGTCTTACATTGACCGTTCCGCCTCCTTTCGTCAGGCGGAACAGCTTTTTGTCTGCTTCGGTGGCCGCACAAAAGGTCTTCCGGTCACGAAGCCCAGACTGTCTAGATGGATAGTCGACGCTATAGTACTCGCTTACTCCTCCTTGGGCTTTCAATGCCCCTTGGGTGTGAAAGCGCATTCCACGAGAGGTATGGCCTCCTCGTGGGCGTGGTCCTCTGGTGTTAAATTAGAAGTAGACATTAGACTACCTATTAAGCATTTCAGTATCCTACAGTAAAGTAAAAAAAAGAGATTTTGGCGCCATGTAATGTAACAGATTTTTTCCCCAAAGATTCTCCAAGTTTCTGTCATTTTAGGCAGTTTTTATCACACTGATGCTAGTTGAAGTGTTCGTTCTTTAAATAAGTTTGGTTTTAGTTAGTTATTTGATGCTATAAAAACGGGGTAGTGACAATATGATTGACCAATTATTTTAAAAAAAACCAGGACACGCGTAAGCGTAAAGTAGGGTATAGCTGGCCGTTGCCATCTTGGCTGCGTGGCACCACGCGTCACTCCCGGATAACTGAAAATGGGCAAAGAGGCGGGACATGGGTGGAGCTGAGGTGACGTGATGACTAACAGACAGCAGACAAACGACAATCCACCTGTCACTCAAAGTGGCCACACCCTTACTTATGCAGAACTTTAAGGCTTTATATAATGTAAACGAATAAGTTATAAAAAAATTCACCCCCCTCACAGTTATCATGAAGGGCAAAATTAGCCAAAACCACAATTTGTACCAGGCTGTAAATGTTTTTTTTTCTGCTGTAAAGTTGGGCATTTTAACATGGGGATCAATGAGATTCTGCTCCCTTTTGGAGCCTGTCCCTAGCCGCCAGTCGATGAATTGCAAGTTAAGTCACTTCCGTATTCCGCTTCAAGAGAAACTGGGGGAGGTTGCCGCTTGAGCATCACACACGTCTTTCAAAATCTCACATCAGAAAAACATACCTTTGTTGTTGTTTCTTTGACAGGACACTCCACGACTCCGGAAGGGCTGCCACTTTTGCATACACTCTAAA
This sequence comes from Rhinogobio ventralis, assembly GCA_039654625.1. Taxonomy (NCBI): domain Eukaryota; kingdom Metazoa; phylum Chordata; class Actinopteri; order Cypriniformes; family Gobionidae; genus Rhinogobio; species Rhinogobio ventralis. The sequence continues at coordinate 29,836,758 of CM077193.1, forward strand.
AACTTTTACTACGATTTTTTTTTGGTGAAACATGGAGTAAATTTGAAAGCAGTGAAATCAATTACATACACTGTATGAACTGAGTAAATGTAAGTAAAAAAATTAAGTAGATCTGAGTAACTGCATTTGGTACATTAACAAATAAAATTAAGTAGAAAAAATTGGGGAAAACATAAAAAATATATATATATATTTATGAGTAATATTATTTAATATTTAATTACTCACCTTTATGTCGTTCCAAACCCGTAAGACCTTCGTTCATCTTCGGAACACAAATGAAGATATTTATGACCCCTCCATAGACAGCTATTTAATTAACACTTTCAAGGCCCAGAAAGGTAGTAAAAACATCGTTCAAATCGTCCATGTGACTTCAGTGGTTCAACCTTAATTTTATGAAACGACAGGAATACTTTTTGTGCACAAAAGACAAACAAAAATAACGACTTTATTCAACAATTTCTTCTAGCCTGTCAGACTCTTACGCTGTTGAGGTAGTGTAAACAGTGCAGCGCTTCCAGAACGCCGGCTTACCATTGGCCGCCGCTGAGTACCACGTCGCATGAAAGCACTAGGAAGCACCATAGAACTAGGAAGCACATCCTATCATATAATGGCAGTGACGTCAGTGGCCAGCGTTCCGTTATTTATGACAGTCAGTTACAGATTACATTACACATACGATAATGTTCTATATTTGGTGTTATATCGCTAGTAAATGTACAGGAGGACTGCAATGTTAACTGGAATGTGCTGCTTTACTGAGCGGAAAAAAGAGCACAAATTGGTATTAGCTGTAGATTACTGGTCACTATAATGCACATTAAACCTCATTTAAGAATAGATTTGAATCTGTTCAATAAAAAAACAGCTAAATTGGGCATACATAGCAGATACTAGTCACTAAAAATCTAATTGGAATTTAATTGTTGAAATCTGGAAGCCATAGAAAGAATACATTTATTTATTTAAATCTTTATGTTTTGTTTACCTTCATTCATTAAAAAGTGTTATCATTAGGCATACATTACACAGCAGTCATAAATCATTACAATTCAAGCCTAATTCATTTGTTGAAACCTGGAAGCCATAGAGAGAGCACATAATTATTTTATTTATGTTTTCATTAAAACCACAATATAATACAATATTTATAATTAAATTATTAATTTTCTATTTATTCATTATGCAATTATCAGCACGGTGCATGGCAGTCATAGTCATTCAAGTCTTGTCATAATTGGTAAAACCTGAAAGCCAAAGAAAGAAAACACAGATATTGTTTATTTCATTTAGATACAAAATTACTCTATATTACGTCTATTATTAAATACTACTACACATTTGCTTGTGGTAATGCTGTAAAGGAGTCCTACCTGTCGCAACATTCCCTACTCTGCCTTCTCTTAAAACATACATACAAAATAAAACATTTTTATCAAGGTAAAATCTACATATAGTTCCCAACAAAAGTATAATTTAGTGTAAAACATGTTGAAGATTAGCGAACAGGCTAAAGAGTCATTAAATGATAAGCTATTTCCTCACAAAAGCTGTTTATTCAGCATAGTGAAGCCTCTCCTCCATTGATATCCATTAAATTCCATTCCCTGCATACTGACAAAGGTGGAGTGTTAGCTTTAGCCGTTACAATTTTTTGGCTAAACTTCTCCATTCAGCTAGGTTCTCCAGGACAGCCAGGAACCTTGGAGTTGTGATTGATGATCAGTTAAACTTCACAGACCACATCGCTAGAATGGCCCGGTCCTGCAGATTTGCCTTATACAACATCAGGAGGATCAGGTCCTTCCAGAGCATGTTACACAACTCCTTGTCTAAGCTACTGTTCTATCAAGACTGGACTATTGTAATGCTCTCTTGGCAGGCCCTCCAGCATGTACTGTCAAGCCTTTGCAACTGATCCAGAATGCAGCAGCACGAGTGGTTTTTAACAAGCTGAAGAGAGCGCACGTCACACCTCTCCTCACAAAATTGAACTGGTTGCCAATTGCTGCTCACATCAAATTCAAGGCACTGATGTTTGCCTACAGAACGACCACTGGCTCTGCACCCCCATACCTAAACTCGTTACTCCAGACCTACGTGCCATCCAGAAACTTACATTCTGCAAGTGAACGGCGCCTTGTGGTGCCATCTCAAAGAGGCAGAAAATCACTTTCACTGACCATTACCTGGACTGTTCCCTGCTGGTGGAATGACCTGCCTAACTCAGCCTGAGCTGCTGAGTTTTTAGCCATCAAGACATCTTTTTTGGCAACACTTGACCCATTAATACTAAAACTTACTATTCTCTCTCTCTCTCTCTCTCTCTCTCTCTCTCTCTCTCTCTCTATATATATATATATATATATATATACAGTATATATATATTTTAAAAAACGTGTTAGCCCTATTGTTAGTTTGATTGCTTCTATTGCTCTCCTCATTTGTAAGTCGCTTAGCGTCTGCTAAATGATTAAATGTAAATGTAAAGGTTGCAGGCTTGCCTTCCAGTGGCTTTGGCACTGTACCAAATGGCACACTTCAAATGCTCTTTTGGTCTTGTGGACTTGCAATGGCTGCCGCGTGTGCAGGTCTGTGCAACAAAAGTAGCCCAATGGCCAGTCAGAAGTAGCCAAAAATAGCCATTGGGCAGCCAAATTCTCTACTGAATTTGTAAGTCTTTGGGGTGTTTTAGGGGTGTTGCAATGATGCAATCATACTTACGGTGTGGCAACAACTTAAAACAAGCCCAAGAAAACAGCAGACTTGGCAACACTGCGCTACGTCTATGAGACCATAGGGTGTCCCATTTGTCATTTTAGGTTTCAGAAGGGTGTTCGCGAGTGCCCCTGAGAGCTTGTCTACTTTACTCTCAAACTTATCAGCATATCCAAATGGGAATCATTCCAACAATATACTCACTTATAACTTGATATCTGTCGGATCAGTCAGTTATAGATTAACTAACAAATGGGCTGTAGCAGATTATTACAGTAACCTCAGCAATGTAAATGCACCACACTTTTGAATCAGCATTTTACTATCTCTTGTCTCTAGCTATTTGCCAGCTGGAGTGACGTAGTGTCTGCGGCCTTGTCCGCTTAAACCAGGTCACCAAATGCATCAGCATCTTGAAAGCTTTTTTATTGTATTGAGTAACCTATTGGCTTCATAGTGAGCTTTAAGGCCTAAAAATGCAGTGCAATGGAAAATATGTACTTACGCTGGAGTTACTGACAGGGCTGTAAAGATAACTTGTAAAATGCCTATCACTGTGTTCATGTAGAGAGAGAGAGGATTTGTCAAAATGAAAAAAGTTTATAGAAAATAAAAAGAGGAAGGAGCACAGAGAGGCATGATTTGTATGTAGTACTTGGTGTTCTGCGTCCTTCCTCTCTACTGGGAAACTGTCTGTGTTCCAATACATGTCATACATCTTATCTCACTGAAAGGGGAACGTACTCACATGCACGCACCTATAACAGTCCAGAGTCCAAGTACAGAATGACACACCTTCTCTCTGTTATTCGGAACATCAATCTTCAGTCTTATTCATTTTATTTGCCTCCACCATTTTCTTTTCTCTTTGTCAGTGTTTTTATTTTATTTTTATTTTTTTTAGAATGACTGAGGTTCTGTCCCCCCCCCCCCCTGCATTCAAACAGGCTACTAATACACTGAAAGGGATAGTTAATTTACAAAATTTATGAAACCCTTATGTCATTCCAAACCGGTATACATTTTGAAAAAAAAAAGTTATTTTCTCAACACAACGAAAGTCAATGGAGTCCAATGTTGTTTGGTCCCCAGCATTCTTCAACATATCTAAGTCTTACAGGTTTGAAACAACATTAAGGTTATTAAATGATGACATAATTAATTTTTTTGTGTGAACTATCACTTTAATGCAAGTGGTTCTTCTCAGATATTCAGTAGAAGCCTCTTTCTCTCTCTCTCTCTCTGATTGCCCAGGACTCTGTTTCCCAAAAGCATTGCAAACTTAAGTAGAGCTTAACCATTTGCACCATAGAAAACATTGGGAAATGCAACCCAGACCAGTCAGACAAGTTGATAATCTACGTATTTTAGACTTAGATATAAATATTATCATTAAATGGAGAAAATCATGTTTTAATAACTTTGAACTATAGCTCTTATTAAGCATCGTATTCTGTATCGAATTCAAAGTATATAATAAACTCTGTATGAAAACACTTTACAAGTTAGTCTTTGGTCTCAATCTTGGCTTTAGACAACCCTGACCCAATTCAGCTATTCCTTTAAATAGTAGTTTACCATGTGCTTGAATGATTTGGCTATGCAACATTGTGTAGGTATATCACCCCAACATGCAGTGCTATAGTGAAACAGAATAGTCTACAGCAGTGTTGGCATCAGTTTCATTGTCATAGCATCTTATTAGGTCTAAGGGCACATTTACATGACAATGTACTAAAAACGGAAATGCTTTTCCTTTGCATTTTATCCATATCACCCTGTAGCCCAAAACTGGTTGCCCACTGAAACTAAGCAGGGTTGAGCCTGGTCAGTACCTGGATGGGAGACCTCCTGGGAAAACTAGGTTGCTGCTGGAAGAGGTGTTAGTGAGGCCAGCAGAGGGTGCTCACCCTGTGGTCTGTGTGGGTCTTAACACCCCAGTATAGTGATGGTCCTTCAGATCAGACGTTCAGATCAGACGTTAAAACGAAGTCCTGACCTTGCGGTCATTAAAAATCCCTGGATGTCCTTCAAAAAAGAGTAGGGGTTTAACCCCGGCATCCTAACCAAATTTGCCCATTGGCCTCTATCCATCAAAATGGCCTCCTAATCATCCCCATATATATACAGGTGCTGGTCATATAATTAGAATATCATCAAAAAGTTGATTTATTTCACTAATTCCATTCAAAAATTGAAACTTGTATATTATATTCATTCATTAAACACAGACTGATATATTTCAAATGTTTATTTATTTTAATTTTGATGATTATAACTGAAAACTAAAGCACTCAATACTTAGTTGGGTCTCCTTTTGGCTGAATTACTGCAGCAATGCGGCGTGGCATGGAGTCGATCAGTCTGTGGCACTGCTCAGGTGTTATGAGAGCCCAGGTTGCTCTGATAGTGGCCTTCAGCTCTTCTGCATTGTTGGGTCTGGCATATCGCATCTTCCTCTTCACAATACCCCATAGATTTTCTATGGGGTTAATGTCAGGCGAGTTTGCTGGCCAATTAAGAACAGGGATACCATGGTCCTTAAACCAGGTACTGGTTGCTTTGGCACTTGTGTGCAGGTGCCAAGTCCTGTTGGAAAATGAAATCTGCATCTCCATAAAGTTGGTCAGCAGCAGGAAGCATGAAGTGCTCTAAAACTTCCTGGTATACGGCTGTGCTGACCTTGGACCTCAGAAAACACAGTGGACCAACACCAGCAGATGACATGGCACCCAAAACCATTATTGTCTTTAGTCCAGGCGAGACGCTGTCTGTTGTCCAAGAGTGTCCAAGGAATGCGACAGCTGAAACCCCATGTCTTGCATACGTCTGTGCGTAGTGGTTCTTGAAGCACTGACTCCAGCTGCAGTCCACTCTTTGTGAATCTCCCTCACATTTTTGAAGGGGTTTTGTTTCACAATCCTCTCCAGGGTGTGGTTATCCCTATTGCTTGTACACTTTTTTCTGCCACATCTTTTCCTTCCCTTCGCCTCTCTATTAATGTGCTTGGAGACAGAGCTCTGTGAACAGCCAGCCTCTTTTGCAATGACCTTTTGTGTCTTGCCCTCCTTGTGCAAGGTGTCAATGGTCGTCTTTTGGACAACTGTCAAGTCAGCAGTCTTCCCCATGATTGTGTAGCCTACAGAACTAGACTGAGAGACCATTTAAAGGCCTTTGCAGGTGTTTTGAGTTAATTAGCTGATTAGTGTGGCACCAGGTGTCTTCAATATTGAACCTTTTTACAATATTCTAATTTTCTGAGATACTGAATTTGGGATTGTCCTTAGTTGTCAGTTATAATCATCAAAATTAAAATAAATAAACATTTGAGATACACTCACCTAAAGGATTATTAGGAACACCATACTAATACTGTGTTTGACCCCCTTTCGCCTTCAGAACTGCCTTAATTCTATGTGGCATTGATTCAACAAGGTGCTGAAAGCATTCTTTAGAAATGTTGGCCCATATTGATAGGATAGCATCTTGCAGTTGATGGAGATTTGTGGGACGCACATCCAGGGCACAAAGCTCCCGTTCCACCACATCCCAAAGATGCTCTATTGGGTTGAGATCTGGTGACTGTGGGGGCCATTTTAGTACAGTGAACTCATTGTCATGTTCAAGAAACCAATTTGAAATGATTCGAGCTTTGTGACATGGTGCATTATCCTGCTGGAAGTAGCCATCAGAGGATGGGTACATGGTGGTCATAAAGGGATGGACATGGTCAGAAACAATGCTCAGGTAGGCCGTGGCATTTAAACGATGCCCAATTGGCACTAAGGGGCCTAAAGTGTGCCAAGAAAACATCCCCCACACCATTACACCACCACCACCAGCCTGCACAGTGGTAACAAGGCATGATGGATCCATGTTCTCATTCTGTTTACGCCAAATTCTGACTCTACCATCTGAATGTCTCAACAGAAATCGAGACTCATCAGACCAGGCAACATTTTTCCAGTCTTCAACTGTCCAATTTTGGTGAGCTCGTGCAAATTGTAGCCTCTTTTTCCTATTTGTAGTGGAGATGAGTGGTACCCGGTGGGGTCTTCTGCTGTTGTAGCCCATCCGCCTCAAGGTTGTGCGTGTTGTGGCTTCACAAATGCTTTGCTGCATACCTCGGTTGTAACGAGTGGTTATTTCAGTCAAAGTTGCTCTTCTATCAGCTTGAATCAGTCGGCCCATTCTCCTCTGACCTCTAGCATCAACAAGGCATTTTCGCCCACAGGACTGCCGCATACTGGATGTTTTTCCCTTTTCACACCATTCTTTGTAAACTCTAGAAATGGTTGTGCGTGAAAATCCCAGTAACTGAGCAGATTGTGAAATACTCAGACCGGCCCGTCTGGCACCAACAACCATGCCACGCTCAAAATTGCTTAAATCACCTTTCTTTCCCATTCTGACATTTAGTTTGGAGTTCAGGTGATTGTCTTGACCAGGACCACACCCCTAAATGCATTGAAGTGACTGCCATGTGATTGGTTGATTAGATAATTGCATTAATGAGAAATTGAACAGGTGTTCCTAATAATCCTTTAGGTGAGTGTATGTCAGTCTGTGTGTAATGAATAAATATAATATACAAGTTTCACTTTTTGAATGGAATTAGTGAAATAAATCAACTTTTTGATGATATTCTAATTATATGACCAGCACCTGTATATACTGATTGCCTTCATCACTCTTTCTCCTCTCCACCAATAAGCTGGTGTGTGCTGGGTGTTCTGGAGCACTATGGCTATCCAGGTGGATGCTGCACATTGGGGGTGGTTAAGGAGACAATAACGGTATCGGTTTAAGAAACTTGCACTTTGAAACCCGTTTTCAAAAGTTTGCGTTTCAGGCCCCCAAAACGCTGTTGTAATGTAAATGAACAGCCAGAATGTTTTAAGTTGAAAACGGTGTCATGTAAACGGCTTCTAAGTATGGCCATTACAACTACAATATTAATTAAATATTGTAATTGTAACATTGATTAATTCCTAGATTTTTGTGATTATAAGATGGAATGTATTTTTTTGCTCAAACCTACAGCGGTAGCTCTTACGTTTGAATTGAGTTCCAGTTGAGAGGTGTTGAAAAGCATACCTATATTTATGTCCAGTTCCACTGACTGCAGCGGGACACTGTGCACTGCAGGCACCTCAGCTGACTCAGTAAATGAATGTCTAGGTTTTGTCCTCCTCCTCACAGTTAGTACAAACACAAGGAATGCATTTTGTATTCAATTTTAATTTACAATGCACAAAAACCCAGTATACATTATGTAAAAAAGCAAGTTGCCCAGCAACCCTTATACTTAAGCAAAATATGCCAATCAAGTATTCATGAAATATTGACTTTAGTCTAATTTTTTTTTTGAAGTTTTACACAAAAACTTTATTTTAGCCCAACCTGATACAACAATACAAAAGTATGCAGTTGCCGATTCGCTATTCCTCTAGAGCATAATTTTTAGTTAGTTGTTTAAATAGTGCTAATCATGCATTGCCTTTCATGCTTTTTTAAGCGTTTAAAACTCCAGGTATAGAAAATGAAAATATACATTAGAATTAAAGATGCTTTAGACATCTTAAAGAGATTGCCTTGTCTTTTCTTATCCTCCCCTTTTTAATCTTCTCTTAAACAGGAATATACATCTTAAAGGCTGTCTGGTGAGGCTATGACACATAGCCTGAGGTACAAAAGTCTATCTACAGCGACTCCAAGAACACACAGCTCTATGAGAATCAATGAGGGCAAAGGTCATGTGGCTATTCCATTAACTTTTAGTAACACCTGCTGCCACGTATGTAAATTCACACATACTTCTCTGAGAGTGGTCAGGGAAAGAAAATGACCAAAATTTGATGTAGTCAGATAAAAAGCTTCTTCGGATAATGAACTTTTCAGTATAACGCATAATTTAATAAATTTGGGGCACATCAGGTGATTGATGACTTTAAATGTTCAGCACCAGTCATTCTAACTCTTATTTGCATCATCAACAGTATTTACACAGACACAACAGTTACTGATATGAAATAAGTTTGTGTTAATTTAGCTACCAACACCCAAACATACAGGCTAGAGCTAACATTCTACTCTATCTCTCCTTCTCCACCCTTGTTAGAATTGGAGGCTTAACTGTAGGGATTTAAGGACTACTGGTAATGCAGACACTGTCTGGAGTCTGATGCAATACGTTTCGTCTGTCTACAGTCTGTTACCATGGATACAACAGTGTATTTGCTATAAGACATGGCCAACAAATAAAGAGTTTGAATCAATCCAAGCTGACAGGCAAAAAAGCAGGAATACAAGATAGCTACTCTTTGCATTTGGAGATATCCTTGATCAAATTTTTGGTAGCCCTAATTCCAAGTCATAATGAATAACATTAACAGACTATTAGCTCAGTTTTTGACATTAGAGTGGAGTGAGTGAACATATTTACTGTCAAATCTTTGTGACCAGTTTTGGCCAGATTTCAAAATTGCTTTCACAATCCTTCAAGACACTGAAGCATGCTGCTTTACAATTGAAAGGCAGTTGTAAAAGTTATCTCCAGCACATCAAATCAGAGCGCAGGTTGGACTTTCTGTGGTTGCTATGGCCATAATGTTCTGCATGAGATACAATACGAGAAAAATAAATTTGAGTGTACAAACAGAAGACACACAAGTTAAACACTGCGGACAGTACACATTCCAGGAACAGGAGGGAAGAAAGCATAATACAATTAGCCTAAGTAAAATGATTTTCCTAAAGAGCCTCCACACAGCATTGCACACTGCAAACCAACATCAGGCCCTCACTGGCTGTTGTTACTGCTGTTATTGTTGTTGTTGTTGTTATTGTTGCAGAGGTCTCCGGGGCCTCCACCAGAAGCAGGGGGCTGCACGTTGTCTGCGAGGTTGTGAGCATGCTCTAGAAACAGGTCTTTGAGCACACTCAGTTCTTTGCTAAGCAATTTAATTTTAGCCTCCAGTCTCTCATTCTCCTCCTTCAGCTCATTGACGCGCTGCTGGGTGTCCTGCGCCTTCTGCTTGCTGCGCATGCGGCTCTTCTTTACGGCCAGGTTGTTGCGTTCTCTCCGTTGGCGGTACTCGTCGCTGTCTTTATCCATATTAGTCTTCTTCATTTTGCTGGGCGGCGTAGCCTTACCCCCACCTCCAGGACTCACTGGAACTAACTGAGGAACCTGTCAGAATAAAAATAATGTCATGCATGGTAACAATAAGCAATAACAGCATATCCAGTACATGGCTAATTTGTGGTTTTGAAGTTTACATAGGGCTGCACGATATTGAAGAAAAATGCAATGTGCGTAAACTTGTTAAATGTAATATTCGATACGATAAATGCTTTAAGTCTGTAAAATAAATTAATTCTATTTAAAAACTGAAAATGATATAACCAACGTACATGTTTCACATTCTTTTTGTGAGAAGGAAGCATCCCTACAAAGTGAACAACAGTGTTTTACTGTAGAATAACATAAAAACTAAGTGTCATTTTAACATCAATGTAAACCAGGGGGGTTTATTAGGTTTACTGCTGTCACGTTAAGAGCTGCACGGATAAAATATATTGTTACACGCACACTTTCTTTCTCAACTGTTCAGTCCACTTAAGACATAACTGACTGTAAGTGAATACTCACCAAGACAGGCAATTTTGTGTGTATTTGCACATATAAGCTGTGGAAGAGAACTGAAATCAGGATCACACGCTGTCTGAGAGACTTCAAAGGAGTACTTCGCTTATTGCGTCTAATACGATTAAGGCCCAGTCCCAAATGGGACACCCTACGGTCTCGTGGACTTAACGGACATGCGCACGCGGCAGCCATTGTAAGTCCACAAGACCAAAAGTGCATATGAAATGTGCCATTTGGGACAGGGCCAAGCACGTAACATCTATGTAACCATCATGTGTCCAGTCTACTCTCTGCGTTGACCTAAAACGTTGACTTTTTATAATCTTTTGGAGTATTAAAATCATGCAGTTATGCATATAAGCTGTTGCGATATTGCTATCTGCAATATTTTGATATATTGTGCAGCCCTAATAGATACCATGGTTTAAGTACTGCAAAATGACAATGCAATGCTTTGATCTTGGCTTTTCTGAGTCATTAATATTCATAAATGCATGGATGAATAGGTTAGCTTGTTGATGTGTGTACCTGCTGTAGTCCTGCAGCTCCTGCGGGGTTCAATACACTATTATGAGGCTGATTCTGTATAACACTGACACCGTTCTGATCTGTGTTGGATATCTTCTTTTGCAACTGCTTGTTCATTTGGATCCACTTCCACTGTCTTTCTCTCAGCCTCTCCGACCTACGTTGTCGGGCTTCGCAGAGCTGGAGTTGGTGTTAGCTGGTATTGTGTGAAGTTCAATGCCACAAAATGCAGCCGTCTGCCTGAAAACCAGACAGAGTGGAGAGAAAGAAATTAGACAAGGTACTCTGCACACATCAGCATCATTCTTCTCCATCACACTTTTACATATTTTGTTGGCACACAATCCCCACCTGAACAGATGCTTTGCGCAAAAATGCATTTTTTCAGCAAAATGCTGCAACACCTGAAAGTCGGATCAACCACTTGTACTCATCCGTTAGCATTATGTTGTTGTAATCCGACCGTGCTGCCATGTCAATGTGCATATGTGGCAAATTTTCTTTTTCTCCTATGAGCGCGAGCTCAAGTGTTGCCCACGGTTGCATCATCGCTCACGCTCCCATCCGCTCCTTTGTACACGGGAGAAGGGAAACTCCGTAGTCATGCAGAACTATGTCGAGCTAAAGTTAACATTTTAAACAAACACCAGAGTAGTGAGGATACGGTAAAGAAAATTAAAGTTTATTAGTGAACATTTTAAAGCCGGGCAGTGTTTTGTATGTTGTTTTGAGTCATGACAGGCGGGTTACATCATACACGGAACTGTGGGAATTAAGGGGAATACCGCTGACTTACTTTCAACAACAGTGTGCCTACATTCAAAATGGCAGCAGATCCAGTAAAGCGGTATTGCATTCTATCGCGTTAAACCATGTAAAACAGCCACAATGTTGACACAAGTGTTACTTTAGGTCTACGTCCGTAGCCAGTGGGATCTACTGCAGGTTAGCAGGTTGGCTAAATAGCTGGCACATTCCTAACCATGACGTAAGGCGTCTAACAATTAACTGAGAGCTCATACAGGCTGCTTTCTACATACAAGTTACGTGAATGAAGAATAACGATCCACTGTCGATCGCGATCATGTTTAAACGTGGGCTATGAAGCTCTCGCTGGCCTCAGATCCGGGAGTTGAAGCTATTTTGCAATCGAGTGAGCGGCACGGATCCTCTCAGTTAGCGAGCCATCGGTTAATTGATAAAAAAATAAATTCGACAGTCTGTACTGCTGTCTTACAATATCCTCTGAAAACCTACCTTGAAAACGTTCCAGGTTTACAAGTCACCCAATCGAGTTAATAAAGAATAATGTCCTCTTTGTTCACCGAAAAATAAGCACAGGTTGAGGTGTTATTGTTTGGTAAAGCGGCGCTGGGAGTATTGCGAAATCTTGTGACCATGTAGGGAAATCTGCTCTCGCAACCAATCAAATCAGAGGGTTGGGGAGACGACGAAATGTACACTTTGATTGACATTTCACTAAACCAATCAGGCTGCATTTCTCGGTTTGGGGAGTTTTCGTGCGGTATAACATCAGCCAAGAACACTAAACAAGGTAACATTATAGCTCTCGGTTCATGGAGCTGGAAATTAGACGTTTTAAAATGTGTTGCATTTGTGTTCACAGATGCAAATGATTAAGATTCATAGAAGCGAGAGCCACGCTAAATAAAGTTAATATTGGTAATACTTCCAGTTTATAATTTTGCACTGTTGGCCAATATCTAGGACATATAGACTAGTCAGTTCTTGCACTTTCGACGTTATTAGTGTATTTTTATTATTATTATTATTAATAAATAATTTATTGTGATTGATACCCCACAACCAACAAATGAAACATATCAATTAAATATTGTTATGTTAATGTATAGTATTGTGTTTGGATGTCTTGCATTACCTAAAGACACACATTTCCCTAGATCATCTTGCCCTCCAAAATATTTCAGTTCCTCTCCTCTTTATTTGTGTTTTTTGCTGTGTTATTTTGGGGGGGGGGGGGGGGGGGGTATTTTGACATATAAGGTAGCTAAATTAAGGCAGACCAAAATAAATCAACAGAAAAACGTAATTTATAATAGCATATCTGTTGCTGGCGTCTCGTCTCATTCTTTTAATTGTGGTACGTGCCAGGCTCGCGCTGCAACAATAGAGGGAGCTCCCAGACTGCTCACGCACTGATTAGCCAACTTCAGCGCATGCAGTTGTCAAGTTGCTGTATGCTCTCCAGCTTCTCTCAAAACGTGTGCTGCACTGCTTGTTTTGACAAGGTATAGGCTACGTACCTATTATTGTTCGCAAAGATTCTCCTTAGCGCTAAGGAAATAATGGATGGTACAGTTCGTCCTGCGGGAATAAACCCAACAAATGAACACAAAGATAAAACAATTATTTAATGGAATGCACAAAAACACACTTTTATGGCGGGTTGTCTTTTCTTTTTTTTGTAAGATTTAATGTGGAGGCTATTCACTTGACTGTAAAATGTATCAAACCAATTTCATATGGCATATTAGACTGCATAGTGCGTTTCATATTTTTCAAGAGGCGACTAAGATTAAATTTTTTCCCCGTTTATTCTATTTTTATTTCTCTCTTTCCCCCCCACAAAGTATGAATAGTTAGTTAGTTAGTTATAAGAACAAGTTTTCTACTTTAGTAATTTGTATTAGGCTACATTCATATAGCACATTACCTGCTGAGCTACTGTCAACCGCTTTGCCATTGTAATTTGTCTCATGCGCGTTTAGTCTGCGCTCACCTCCACCTCCACCTCCCTTTATGAAAATCTTTTTCCCCATTGAGAATTTTGAATATGCATTTTAATTCACAACAGACCTCTAAAGGCTGCTAATAGCCTACTAGACCTATCGAGCATCAAAATCTAGAACAATTTACAATTTAAAAAGACATAAAGACGCGTTATTCATTTGATACATGTTTATTAATTATATGAAACGATCGCATATTATTTCACCTATAAATCAATAATAATGACATTTCTGAAGGACCAGGTCGATATCAGTGCGTGCGTTGAGCTCTCGCGCAGAAGCATTAGGTCCCAGAGCACGCCCGCCCTCCAAACTCCAAAGCGTATATAAGTGCACTGAGAAAGTATTTGACAGATGTAAAGCTCTCACGCTGATGGTGTAAGTGTCATCTGCATAAGATCCTGTGTGGCGTCTCAGCCTTTAAGCTCTCATTCACTTTACGGCCAAGCACACAGCCACGATAGGCTGCGCGCTCGCCTGTGCAGAGAACTTGGAGCCAGCGCGGCTTTCTCCGGTACTGCGAACAAGCTGGATTCCCGGAGCTCTTCACCATGTCTGGCGGGTTTTAGATACTCCATGGAGCAAGCAAACCTCTACGAGGTCGCCCCACGGCCACTGATGACCAGCCTTGTACAGAGTCAGCAAAACCCCTATATCTACAAAGACACCGCTGGAGACCTGAGTGAGATCTGCGAGAACGAGAACTCCATCGACATCAGCGCCTACATTGACCCATCTGCCTTCAACGACGAGTTCCTGGCTGACTTATTCCACAACAGCTCCAAGCAAGAAAAGCTCAAGCTGGCGAGCGGAGACTACGAGTACCCCCACGGCGCCAATGGCACACCGGGGGCCCCACAGATGTATGGCTGTATGAACAGCTACATGGATTCCTCCAAACTGGAACCCATCTACGAAAGCCAGGCACGAATGAGACCCGTGGCCATCAAACAAGAGCCCCGGGAGGAAGATGAGCTCAGCCACTCGATGCCACCCACATACCACCACTCTCAACACCACGCGCCGCATCTATCCTACCTGCAGCACCAGATCGCGCACTGCGCGCAAACCACCATGCACCTCCAGCCGGGCCATCCCACACCTCCCCCGACGCCCGTTCCCAGCCCGCACCACCAACACAGCCACCTGCCGGGGGGCTCCATGAAGATGGGCGATCGAGGGAAAAACAAGAAACAGATCGACAAGAACAGCACCGAGTATCGGCTGAGGAGGGAGCGCAACAACGTAGCCGTGCGTAAGAGCCGGGACAAGGCGAAAATGCGCAATGTAGAGACGCAACAAAAAGTGATCGAGTTGTCAGCGGATAACGAAAGACTGCGCAAGAGGGTGGAACACCTCACGCGAGAACTGGAGACGTTACGGGGCATCTTCAGGCAGCTCCCCGACGGCTCGTTTGTCAAAGCCATGGGTAACTGCGCCTAACGGAGCAAGCTGGTCTTTTGAAGTAACTTTTGCGTGATTTTTACGTCTGCTGGATAAACGCTGACACATTCTGAAAGTTTTTCTATAGGAGCCAGGCAGCTGCGGTATACATGTGCCTTTTGTAAAAAAAATAAAAAAAAAGAAAAGAAAAGAAAAAAAAGACAAAAGCAAACAAACGATAAGCTCATCTCTTCATACATTTGGACTAGCTTGATGTAGGTGTAGTCGTTAGAATGCGTCAGCTACGCGAAACATATCAGTGCAGCTAATGGGCATGATTTCACCCTGTCAATCTACTTTTTATGTTAAGTTACCAGCTTTCCTACTCCCACTTGCCTCATTGGGTTACATACAAATCTAAAGCGACAAAAAAACTTTACAGCCATAGCAGGCTGTATTTCCACCACACCTGTTGCTGCACAACATTCACTGTATGATATTGTTGATACTTTTTGCAGGGGGTGGGGCTGTTTCATGGACGGCAATAGACAAAATGCCAAAGGACTGGAACTCATTGTTTTTTACTGTGGTAGACTATCTGTCATTCATAACGCAGACTGTATGCACTATGTCGTCCAAACGCGACCTGATGAAGCGCATTGCATTGAACATTTTGTCATGATTCGGGTACTGATCTGTAAAACGCCTGTCAGTATACGCTTTTAGAGTAAACGCTTTGTATTTATGCAATATGATTGATAAAAATGTGAAAGGGTGCATATCTCTATGCAATGTCTGTTGCTGTCATGAGAATAATTCCGGTGGACGATCACCGTGTGCTTTCTCACTGGTTTTGCAGTGATGTCCTGTCTTGCTCTGTAAGCGTGTGCATTTCATGTGAACTTTTTCTTTCTTTTTTTTTTATACAAGAACAGTCGAGCAGAGACCAGTTTCAGTGCCTTTTGAGTTTGGCTGTCTTTATCGTCCTCACTGACTAAACTTGGACAGAAATATACAGCAAGGAAAAGGAAGCACTTTTCCCCCCTTTTTTTTCCCTTCTTTTTTTTTTTTTTACTGCAAATGTTATACGAATGTTTAATATGTTTCAGTTTTAAAATGAACATTATATATAAATATAAATAAATATATATATATATATTCATATATATATATATATATATATGCTAAAATGATGAATTAAAACATTGTCTTACATGTCTCATCCATTGCCTTCTCATTTTGAGCAGTTTTGCAACTTAATCTGCATGTTTAGCCATATGTGTATATATTTTTTATTCATCTTACTTCGTGTCTTATTTTGTCGCGCTCATGTCTAGTATAAGTCCCTCTGTCCTGTGGTTTCTTTAGTTACTGTGTAGCATCAGCCCAAGTGTTTATTTGACACGTATGATTCGCTTGACACCGATAGGTGGCGCTCGCAAGTCGTTTAAGTCCAACTTTTTAACTTTTGAAAGACGTGCGAGTAAAAACTGGAAACCAGAACTAACTGGAATAAGACAAGTAAAAAGAAATATGTTTATAGGTTAAATGATAACTTCCACATCATTTGTCTTTTACGAATACGAAGAGGTGTTTCCAGAAGGAACCATTCAGCTCCAGGGTCTTCGAGCTTCACAGTTAACATTCACCCAACAGTCATTCACAGCGCTAAATATTTACAGTGAGTTATTGCATTTTTTAATAGAGTTCATATTGAACACATTGTCAGTAAAAGATCAGGGTCACTTACTGATAAGAACTTGTGAGTACCACTTTCATTGATTAATGCCTCAGCCCTCAGCTCTGAATTGATCGAATTATCCTTAAATGAGATAGTGTAGAGTGCTACTGATATCTTTATTTCTCTTGAGTACACTTTTCATAGCCGAGAGATGGAGGGAGAAAGATAGATATTCACTCTGGCCTGTGGAGACGTGTTACACTGCATTGTTGTCAAATTGACATGTTTTTACATTGTCAGCTGTGGAATGATTGAATCAATGAATCAATCAACCCCCTTTCCAAACCTCTGTTGCAGATAGAATGATGGCACACAAGGAATCTGCCTCAGCCAGGTTCAAGCATAGTTGTTAGGCCAACTCTTTCAGCCTTGCCTGCCAGCTCTGTTCTGTGGCCAGCTCTTTTTCCTCATTCAGCTTCACCTGTGAATTATCATCTTTGTCTATAGCTCTGCTTCTATCATAAGTCAGAGAGAAGTTTCCGTACACTTCCAGCAATGCTAGATTATGCCACGTTGTAGCCAAAGACAAATCAACACCCTTTAAATCTGCCTAATAATATTCATTCTGAAATGAATGAAACTTTAATGGGGAAAGTCCTGGTAATGTGCTGTTGTTTCCGAGACTCATCATACTTTATGGCAAAATCATACTGGAGTCTGAGCAACAAGTTAATATTAGAATATTGAGAAGTTTAATTATTTAGGATTGTTTTAGTTATGACATTTTTGAAACATAAAATATATTAAATAAAATGTAAAATATACTAAAATAAAATAAATATTTGAAAATTAGCCTGTATACAAAAGACGAAAACAATGAGAACTATAACAAGATTGAATCATTTAATTCTGTGAGAATAGGGTAGTCTACACCGTAGCTATAACGATAAATACACAGATGAATCAATATCGTTGGAATCAATTTCAGAATTTTTTTTTAGCTGATGAGAGCCAATTAGAAATCAACCCAATTTTAAAGAGCTCGAGCATTTAAACTGGCAGTCAACATAACTGCAGTGTTTGCTTATGATAAACAGAACATTATCATCCTTTGTATAGATGCCAATATAGTTATTGTTATAGTTATCTTTCTCTGTGTGAACAGGCCTTTAGAGTCTATTGCAGCAGGACCTCCTTTGCATTTAATTAGGTGCTTTTTGAGTGCTTTCATTTAACCAGTCCTATCAAGAGCAATGTATTGTATATTTAATCTATGAAATCCCATTACTGGATAAAAAAGCTATAGCATATGGTGCAACAGAAGCCATTTAGTTTCAGGAAACATGTGGGAAAAATGTTCGTAGGGTAAGTAGATGGCCTCTCTCCTCCCTGAATGGAATACATTAAAGCATCACGCTAAAATCTGGATGCTTCCTTTGCCATCTTATTTCCTGTATAGCTGCGAGAATTCTTCAATGATTCACTTTTGTCTTCTCTCTGTCCAACATTTGACATGTTTGAGAAAAGCCAAATCTAACTTGATGTGAGCTTGATATGTACTTTTGTGCTGTGCAGCTGTGTTTCACGTTCGCTTTGTTTCGATATTGCAAATTCCTTTGCAATGTGTGTTGTTTTTAACTCTGGTCAAGGACCCTGAGAATGTCTGAGATGATATCAAGCGAAAATTACAAGAGCCAAGTGAAAAGTAGTGTGTTTTTTTATTAATCAAAGAAAATGCATGCACAAAAAAAAATCTGTAAAAATTCAGGACAATTATTCTAGCTGGAGTAAACCTGATATCAAAACCATTTAACATTCAGTTGTCATTGTTTTCTCACGTGGATTAATGCTAGCATAGGAGCTAATTTGCCAAAAGCTTAGTATTCTGCCAACCAGTATGCTAATTCAGTATCTTATCATTTGCCAAAGATGTATGTGAAAACAAACAATATGATAAATCCAATACAAATGAATATGTGTGCACAAGTATGCATGCAAGTCTGTGTGTTTAACCGCGTTATTTGATAATACACTCTTTCTTATTTGTCGCCTGACAAAAGTTTAACCTGACCTTTGAGTGAAACTTCAAAAGCCAGAAACTTGTCTCGGTCTCTCCACACTCCAGATTCTCTCCTTCAAGTGAGATATGCGTATACTCACATTTGAGTTTGAGGTTCTGGTATAGTACAAATCCCTTCATTATTGATATGTTTTAAAACTCCCTGTCCAGTGCTTTCACCAGCTGCCAGAAGGCCCAAAAATGTCACTTTGGGCCCAATAATAAATATACCCCACAAAAACCTGAGCCCAGTGCAATAGAAGGAAGTATATCACTGTTTGTTTGCTTAGGGATGGTCGTTAGAAGCCTGGAACCTGGACTTGAAAATTGCCAAGACAACCAAGAAAAACGTTAAACCACACAGAAAAACCCCCATCACTCTCTGTCTTTCTCTCTGTGAATTAAGTAAATGCTTTAGCTCTTTGCTGCGAGAATTATCAAGATGAAGATTGATTGCAGAAAAACAGGGATCGATGCATTTTTTAAGTTAATTGAGTAACATTTTTCAGCAAGCCCTAATTTGCTGTTTTGCTTTACGTCTCATTTACGCTTGGCTTGTTTTCTTGCCCAGTTCAGGAGAAGTTGGTAACTCTTATTTTCAATCCATACCTCACTGCAATTTACTTAGCTGTTAACTATGTCTCTCTATCACTCCCTCACTGCCAGTGGTTTACGTGACCTCTCAGACTGCTAGAGAGATATAGTGTGAACTGACCACTTGGTGCTTTTGAGGTGCCAATTTCATTATTATATTATAAGCAGTCTAAAAATGCAATGATAGCACTACCCAACTGAACCACACAATGCAACACCTTGAATGGCACAGAGTGCATCTGACCCAATAAAAGTGATATTTGAACCAACCAAATCTCTGTTGGTCTGTTCACTTTTGGGGTTGTGCATGTTTAATGATCTGCTGTGAGCCGTTGGGTAGAACAGCTTTGCCACATTGAGCGTTTGGCTTCCAATACAGTGCATAACTAAAAACAGGCAGTTTGAGGACAAGGAAAGATTACTGTAATTTAGCATGCAGATGGCCAGGGCCCTTGTGGGACCGTGATCCAGGCCTAGCTATAGAGATCTCCATTATAAATAATTATCTTTATTCTACTAGTCATTACTCAATCATTACATCCATTTTTGCTTATGTCTTAGCAGGTCACATGATCAGAAATTGCTGTAAAAATAATTTTAAGTGTAAAACAAACTCAATTTAGTGTTTATTTTAGATTTTATGTTATGAATAATATTTTACATTTCATCAGCTTAAACCCTTAAGTATGTACTATAAATGCTCTTGAATGAATCCAAGAAACAACTTAATAATGGTTTGGTTTTAAACAAATTGGCCAGAACAATAACTGGTTCTTTTTTAATTTTAGGAACATTTGGTTGACTGGTGTAATTTTCCATTAATTTATATGTAATAATGTACTTTATATAAGATAGCTTATAGAAGATTAGCTTATTTAATTCATTCAAGCAGTAGCCTACTTGGTACAGAATAGCACACTCTAGAAAAAGATTAATGAAGAGATGTTGGTTTATTGACAGGAGCAATTGGGAATGCAGGGGAGTATATGCAGACCGAAGAACAGTTTGTGGATGAATAATAAATGGTACTGACAGATACTGTTTTGCAGGTGTATTGAAGATCGTGGATGGATGGAGTGAAGGAGCACACACCTCGTTGTTGGAACAGGTAAGTAACAGTTTTTTAGCTGGACAGAATACGCTGGAGACACTTGAGAACAGGAAGACTTTGGAGAACCGCTGGCGATACATAGTACAAGTAAGAAGTCCTTCACTCAAATGAGACCAGACAATGTGGGTATCTGAAGTGCGTGCCTACTGCTTATATACAGAGGGTGATTGGTGAGGGGATGAGCTGCAGGTGCGGGTGATCAGTACTCTGTGATTGTGTCCTTTGTGATTGGCTGATGGTGGAGCCTGACAGACCCTTGATCCCCAGCCTTCATGTGCTATCGAAATTATCGTAAATACGAGTTTTCTAGGTAAAAGTAGCACATGAACGCCCTCTGATGTCGTGTTTACCACTGCGAAGTTTGGAAATAATTTTGATACCTAAATTCCTGAGTTATACCTAAATTAAACTTTAAACATGGTGTTGGGGAGAACTACTGCTGTGGCAGGTATGAGTTATTAGATTTTCCCCAAAACAGCTAAATGGTCTTGTCTTGTCACTCATGTAATGCATATTTACATATACAAGTAATAATTTGAAGTGTATTGTATGTTTTATACATAGCGAACATAGCCTGCATTTGACCGAAATTACAGAATCGGCAAAAAGCGGACAGAAATCTGGATAGCATCATTAATGTTTATGATTGTCAGTGCATGTGACACTACATATAATTTTGGTTTTAATAAGACTTTCCCAATAAATAGGCAAGAATAAACCTGGTGTCCTCCATGATTCCTGTTTATTCCGACAACAAAGCACTTGAATGCAACAAGCTCATAATTATGCAACAAGCAGCATTAATTCTGTGCATTTGTATTTGTGTGCTTTTGTTTTTTCAAGTGAGGAAATATATTTTTTTAATGGTTACATAGACTTTGAGAAGGACATTTTAAGTGCCTCTCTCAGTACCTCCTTATCTTTGCCTGTCTCACTGCTTCTGTCTCCCTATGTTTCTCTTTTAATTTCTCTTCATATCACAAAATGAAAATTGGTTGTTTATTTTCCACCTGTGCATTTGACCTATTATATTTTGCCAGCCTCTGCCCTCTCTTCTCCATTCATATAGCGTCTCATCTGCGTCAGACCATCACATACCCCCTAAGCACACAGACTTGTTAGAACAGTGTAATTTTCCACAACAGCAACTGAAATCGAGGGATCTTTTGAACTGGATTCAAATTAGATTGTCTTCTGAAGCCTCCAATACTGGTGATGTGATTATCAAAAGCAAAACAAAATATCACCATTCATTTCTTTTGAAGCACTTCAAATGCACGTTAGATAGGTGACAGAGAATGTATAAAATGTTAAGTATGTTTTTGAGTTATTTAAAAATGCACAGATTTATGTGCAGATATTTTTACAATTTATTAGTCAATATTGAATATACACATTCGTTTATGCTCACCAAGCCAAAAATACATATTAATATTTTGTGGAAATTAATATTTTTTTCCCCAGGATTCTGTAGTGAATAAAAAATAAACAAAGCACTGGTTTACTGGTTTTATTTTTATTTATTATGATTTTTAATGCATTCGATCTTGATCTCAAAATAAGAATTTGTCTTTCATGCTTTTGATTATAATTTTACAATGGCTAAAATCACTTGTAGCATTTCAATCGTTTTTTTAAATGTATCGTATAGAATTGTAATATCAGCTATTTTCTATTGTTATTGACCATAATCTTAGGTTTATCAGTATATGCCAGAATTTTAATATAAGTGCATAAAATCTAAGTTACCAGCATAGTCTACTGTAAGTCTACTGGTGTAAAATAGTGAATTAAATCTGGTCACATTAATCTCAGCGTGTATTTCAAAGTTACGTATCGGGTATTATTGATATACATTTGTCTGATAGCGCTGAATGCCGCAGTATAATGTAGAGTGATTTTTGTTTTGTTTTGTAACTGTGCTTTTTGTTCCTTTCACGGTAAAGTGCTGTGTGAAGGCCTGATAGCATCTCTTGTGGTTTTCAGTGGACGGCTTTTTAAACGCATTCTCTTGGCTGTGACTTGCACCATGGCTGTGTGGAACTGCTTTCATGTCCTGCCCTGTTGTTCAGGTCTGTAGCCCGATAGAAAGATACGCACTGGAGCTCTTGTGGTACTACTGGTGTGTGTTTTTTTCTGGCTTGGTTAATACTTCGAAACATTTTATCTGATACATATAAAAGTTGCCACAACATTTGTCTCTTTTTCTCTCACAGTCATGTGCATAGTTTGAGTGGTAATTATCTCAGTTGCAGTATAGGTTTTGTCTGGTGAGTTTCAAAGACCATACAAAAATGAATAACGATATAGGTTTAATAGTGATAATTGTTTGAACTATAGTAAATGCATTTCATGTGTGTGGGTTAGCTGGCAGGAGTCAAAAGATACTGCTGAACTCACATACTTGTTTGGATATGAGGGTAGTTTCCAATGGCTGATTGCTTTCTCTGATAGGTAAAGTTCTCATCTATAGTGGCGTTTCTGATGCCAAAATGCCGTTACAGTTTATTGAGTCATTGCTGCCATGCAGTTCTCCTGCCTTCGATATGTGTGACTGACTAAAGCATTTGAGATTTTCAGGATAGTTTATTATTACTGAACTCAAAGTGTTGTCAAGTGTTGGATGGACATATGATATGAATCATTGTTCCTCCCAGGATTTGCGTATTTGAGTGGTTCCACAGTGTTACTCGTACATGAATTATAGGTCTTTTCACAGCCTTCACAGTTGCACTAAATTGACATGTGGTTTGGATTCCCCTCTCTTTCTCTCTCAACCGCTCTCTATGTGTTATCTGTGTGTTGGGGGGTCTATAAGATTGAGGACGATGGCTGAGGAGTTCCACATGTCTTTTCTGAGTGAAATGATCTGATGAGATTTTTGTGGTCATTGTGGATTCTGCTGTTTTGGACTGAAAACAGAGCTGTCCCTCAGGGCAGCCCGTTATAATCAGATACAAATTAGAATTTCATCTGAATGAGGTCAATCGAGTGACTTCAGTTCACTTGCAAAAGAGATTTAGTAGCTTAAAATGGCATTTATCTTTATTTTTTCCATTCCATTTTGGTTCGAAAGGGTGATCTGCCATCAGTGTTCACAGATATGTGATTGGGTTAATTTTCAGGTCAGTGATGTAAGAGTGTTCAAAAGGAAAGAAAAGGAAAATCTTTTCAAATCTAGTTTAAAACATGTTGGTTTCATATGGTTTTGCACCAATTCATCTTAATGAAAATAATGGTGTAAAACGTATGTGACATATTTTCCTGAAACCTTGAATAAATGTGTTCATTACTTTTAAAAAGTTTTAAGATATGTTTTCAAGGTAATTTCATGGTTAAAATTTGGGGTGAAATATTATTAAAATAACTGTTTTCTATATTTTATATTTTATTTTATTCTATAATTTATTCCTGTGATGGCAAAGCTGAATTTTCTGCATTATTACTCCAGTCTTCAGTGTCATGTGATCCTTCAGAAATTACTCTAAAATACTGATTTGCTGCTCAAGAAAGCATTTGAAATAGAAATTTCTTTATTATCAGTGATCAAACATGTGATTTAATGCATCCTTGCTGAATAAAAAAAAAAAAAACTAATACATTTTACAACCTTAACTAGCCCCGTATTTTCATAAAAAGTTAAAAAAAAATTTAGATTAATTTTAGAAACACAGTCACAAGTGTTTGCAGGGGCAGAAATTAAAAAGGCTCTCATCATAGAAGACGTCTATTCAAGTCACTGTATGTGTGAATTTGTCAGGGTTCAGAAAGAAGAGGATTCAATTTGCAGGGTAATACACAGTTTATTGGGAAAACAGGAGTTTAAGGGGTAACAAACGGAAGCAAGGGCTAGACTAGATAAGGTCCACAGTCAATGGGCAGTGGGCAGTGGTGGCAGGCAAGGCGGGGAGATGGCAGCGAGGAAGCCGGAATTGGCAGGAAGATCCAGCACAGTCCAGAAAAATGTGAAAATAAAAAAAGGAAAAGACAAGACAAAACTGATCTTAAAAAAAAAAAAACTATTAACAATGCCAAGTGAAAAATAAACACAGAAAGAAAAGAGTAATTAACTAGATAAAACAAACGGGAGCTCTAGACACAGCAAAAGAAAAGCAAAACAGAAAAAACTTGGATTCCAATGAGAAATCAAAACAGAAAAAAATAAGACTAGACTAGATAACTAGACTACCAGGAGCGGTAAGATGAAAAGCAAGATGTGAATAACAAGACGCATAAACATGATCTGGCACGGAACAAAAAACAGGGAAGCTAATGAGGGGTAACACGTGAGAATTATAATGAATTAACAGGGTAACAAGAGGGTGGGTCGACAACTGACAGTTGAACGCATGGTAAACACAACAGAACGACACATGCCGAAGCACATGCGAATGAACAAACACCACACACATGGTCGGACAAACAAGACGGACAAACAATGGCACAGACACAAACACAACTAGGCTGACACACCGGCGTCCTGACAGAATTTCGTTATTAATGTTGAGTAGGACGAAAATTGAGCGTCATATCATTGACCTTTTCTTTATTTTCATATGACCGTAAGTGGACACAAAGTACTTTAGGTCATTTCCAGTGCCTTTTCTCTCACTTTCCCAGAGAACAGTTTCATATTAGTGTGCTTTCCTGAGATATCAGTTCTCTATAGATTTATACAAACAGATCAGACATGAAACCCCCTTTAAAGTGAAGCCTTTATTGCATCTATAGGAATTTCTGAGAATCACTTGTTGTATTTCAGAGCGTGCCTTTGGTATGAGGCTGTTTATTTAAATGGTCAAGCTAAGATGTGAGTTTAGGAGAATTTGGATGATAGCTTGTGAACTTGTCATTAAAAGATAAGTTGTCGATTTTGACATGAACTGCACACAGTTTTACATATGGCACCAACGTAGCCGTTTCCAACTGTTGCCTTCAGATCAAGTTTTGCCGGGTGAGCTCGGATTTCGCGTTTGTGAGGATTGAGACTTATTTCAAGAGAGTATTTCAAAGCCATGTAGCTCTTTAAGCCTCAGCTTTTTTTGTGCCTGGCAGGACCAGAGCATTTCTTTCTCTGTGGGTAAGCCTCCTCACTTTAAGAAATCAAACTGTACCGTAACCCACCTCCCATCCTATACATCCAGAAGGTCCCCTCTTTGGCACGCCGAGGTGTCAGAGCCCCCTCACACATAATCGCTTTTAACGAACCTAGCCAGCCCCGTTTCAGATCACATTCTGCCCTTGGTTTCATATATCTTAGTGCTCTTAGCCTCTGGGATTTCAGGGGTTTTGGACTGTGGACTAATAATCTGAACAGGATCTTAACTGAAGCACGTGGGCTCTGGATGTTTAGAGTACTCCATTCCCTGTGTTCTGTACACAGCAGGGGGGCAGCGGGATGCCTGCTCATGCTTCACTCAGCATGGTTAGAGGGAAGCGGGGAGAGAAAGAGAAGCCATGCTCAATTTGAGTACGGGAATGTTGAATGCTGTTAAGGACTGCATCCCAGAACTCTTACATGGTTCACTCTCATTTATGAGGAAAGGCAGAACAAGGCGGTCAGGGATTTTCTGCTCTTGATATCTAGAGTTTGAAGTTGTGGGCACTTTATAACACTTAACCATGGATGTTTCCAATTCACCTCCGTAACCTCTGGGTCTTCACAGTGGCGATACTGTGTTCAATGATTTTTTGAGTTATTTTTCTGTTGTTGTTAATTGAAAACACATATACACACGCTAGCACCCACCCACACTCTAACAGTTGTTTGGCGTAAAAAAACTGAATAATGAGAAGAGATCATTAAGATAAATCACTTCAGCAGTCTTGCTTTGAAAAGACTGTATGTATGTGAGTGGAACATACCAGATGTTAAAATACTTTTGCTTTTTGATACAATCAAATTTCTAGAACCACCCAGGTGGGCTGTATGATTAATAACTTTTAGTATGTGATCTCGTAGAGCATTTACCTAGCAGAGTGGCCAAATTTCTTGAAGTCGCTATTGAAAGACGAATTAAAAAGTAATAAAAAAGAACAATAATGTTTATTACATACACATATTTATATAAATATATTTAAACATATCTATCTCTCTCTATCTCTCTCTCTCTTTCTCTCTCTCTCTCTCACCAGTTTTTTGTTTATTTAAATAGACTCTGGCAAAGGTAATGATTACTTGATGGTAAAGGTGATGAACTGTTGACTAAAGTTGATTCTGGCCCTTGCATTGTCCTTCTTATCAGTATGCACCATGGTAAACTGCCAATACCAGACATCTGAGGATCTGAGGATTTCTCTTACTGGTTTATTGCCTTGTTGGGACCCTGTCCAGTTTACAGTTTTTATGGAAACCACACTAGAACAGATGTTTACAAAATGTACAAAAGTTGACTTTTTAAAACTTAAATGACCAAAATCAGTTTATTAAAATGGAAAAATAAATAATAATATTAATAATAAAAACAGTAATAATAACAATTTTGATATTATTTCTAAATAAGTCGTCAGGTCTCAAATTTATAAAACTCCATTGGTTTTTGTCACAACAGGATAGCTGTATAGGGCTGTACCAGAATATTCGAATATTTGTTCGGTGGGTTTGTATTCGATTTTCAAATGTGGGATTCGAATATTAAATATTCTTTTTTTTTCTTTTTTATTAAATTATCTTATAGCCTAGCCAACAGTTGAATACCTTATGACATACATGACCTCATGCATGTTTTAAATACATAATTCAACATATAAATAATACTTTTTAATGGGCCACTTAAAGTGTTTATTACAAATGAATTACTTAATGCTAAAATGAATAATTGTAAATGAACACAGTGAAGCTGCAGCACCCTCACTTCCCGCGCCCCTGAACTGAACTAAATGATTTTTTACTACTATAAAATATCAAAACGACGGTGGGCGCGGTGTTGCGGTGGGCAAGTCATGTAGCGGTGTTTTGCCTGAACACCGGTAACACCGACTACCACAGCAAGCCTATTACCCGTTATTATCAATCTAAATGAATCTACTGCGAAATATAGGAGCTTGTTACTGGGATTTAACAGACCTGTGTGTTTTGTATCATTAGTCCAGTGTCTGTTCTCGGAGCATATAAACCCTGCCCGCGTGAGGCGCGCCGCTTCTCGAGATTCCTGCCTTTATTAGACAGAAGAATATGTTCAGCCCCCTCCCTCTGAAGCTTCGAATATTCAGTGTTGATTACTACCAAAGCTTCGAAGCTCAAAAAATGGTATTCGGACCAGCCCTATAGTTAACAAAGCTGCATGATTGTAGGCAGGTAGAAATTTGCTATTGATTTCAATAACAGACTGAAAGATTTTACATTATCTGAGCATGCCTGCCAACTATTCATATTGATAACTCTAGCCTAGTATTATTACTCTTATTTTGTGAAATTATGAGTACATGGAGTTGCCATATACTCAACTGTGGAGCACAGCCAGACTACCTGGGGCTAAACTCACTGCAGGCCCATTTAGGTGAATATATGCATGAAGTCTCTCGTTTCTCAAGGCTGGAGACACTTGTTGCCTTGAGCTGAAGATGAAGATGAGCCCTGGGCTAAGATCTGATATGAACGGAGCCTTGGGTGAACACTAAACACAGTTTTTCATGTTAATCTCCTCTGTTGTGAAAAGTCATGTGTCTGCGGCTCTGCGCTCTCTCCCTCTGCTGCATGTGCAGATAAAGTAATTAGGTACTTCCTGTGTGTGTCTGACCGTAAGGAGTTAAAGCGCTCAAGCGCTGGAGAGCTCCTCTTAATAAATTTGTGTGTTTGTTCTCTCTGCTTACTTTGATTGATGGTATTGTTTTAAGCCAGGGAGGTTTTGGACTGCTTCACCATTGTTTCAGTTCTTTTTTCCACAATTTTTTCCCTCTCTGTCTCTAAAGGAAAGAGCAAGAGTGAATAAAATGGGGTAAGAGAGGAATTAAAAAAGACAAAATGTAGCATTCATCTTGTTTATTCACTCGGTATTAAAGCTGTTGAAATCTGGTATGTGGATTTTTCCTGCTCTGACAGTTTTTGCGGGTGCTGGTGTTTCACAGTTTGCCTTTGGCATGAGGCTGGTGTGTGTATGTGCTCTGGAGCATGCCAGTGTGTGTGGAAGCAAGAAACAGATAAAGATAGAAGGAGAAAGAGAAAGAGAGGTGAAGGAATTATGAAGTATCCAGTCCAAGCATATACTGACCACAACCACATAGCCGTGTACAATCTGGATTCTGCTTTTCCCTACAGTCTCTCGTATGTGTAAGTGCATGTCAGACCCCCAGGACGGCAGAGAGGGGAATAGCATCTCACCACCGTGGCTCAGAACCGGGTATGGAATTTACAGTGTTCTAACAAAAACCATTCCAACACTTTTTCATTCCCTTTTTTTAGTTTACGACTATTATTCTTACAAGATGTTTTAGGTTCTGGTCATCCTTGCTGACACAAACCACAGTACTTCTGATTATTCTTTTCTTTCCTCTTCCTTTTTTTTTTTCGATGCTTGGAATGTTTTGGGAAAACAGAATGCAACGGAGCTCTGATGGTGGTCTGTTTCAGTTAGGCTTGTCTAGGGTGTTAGCCACCAAGAACATACTGAAAATATCTCTCTGTAGGGCTAGGTATGTTATTTTAGGGAATGTCCATTTTATATGATGGATATATGGAATTATGACTTGTTTTCCTCTCTTTCTAATGACCTCATGCAATCAATCTTTTATTGCATCGGGAATTCAGCAAATCTCTGTCCTCTCAACATGCTGCATTTACATTTATTCATTTAGCAGAAAAGCAGCTTACAAATGTGCATAATACAAAAAGAACAATTGTATATAGTATTGAATTGTAGTATTTTATCGATGATTACATCCCTAGTAACAATGTTTGATATTCTTGGACTTGGTGTGGTAACGTGTCACTTAGTGAACAGAGATCCTGTCCTATACTCTTACTAATGGAAAACTGCTACTCAACGCTCCTTACCAAGTGTCAGTAACGGTTGGATATTGGCAAGCTAATGTTGTGTTTTTAATCTGTTTCCTAGTAGAAAAAAACAAGTGTGCTATTACAGTTACAGTCAGTAATTACAGAAAGGTCAATCTTGAGGTGTTTTGATGATTCTCATTGCCTTCACATGTGGTTCATAGGGGCTTTCACACTAAGTGAGTCACAAGGTCTGCAGAGGTTCTGTGTGAGAAACCTCATGCATCTCACTCAGAGAGTGGTTTCACACAGATCACCACAGTCCATACAGACCATCTGTAGCCTGTAGGTGTCATTTCTTTACAGAGATGTCTGGGACAATGTGTGTGTTCTCACTCTCTCTCTCTCTCTCTCTCTCTCTCTCTTCATCCTTACAGAAAAGAGTGGATCAGCATCATTTCCCACCTCTTGAGTCTTGTAAACTCATCCTCTGGTTGAGCGTAGCACATGTTTACATACCCCACTGTTTTTATGTTTGTCTAATCAAACAAAAGGAAGTGGAGAGAGAGGAACAGCAACATTCCCTATCCACGCTGTTTACTTTATCTCTGAAGAACTGTTCATAAAATGACAGATGAAATATTTCAAAGCCGAACTAGAGACAAATAACTCCAGCCTGACCACAGAATGTCTAGCTGCTTTGTGTATTTTCCTGTTGTTATTTTTTCTCTTTTTTTTATTTGTAATGTGTGTGTGCCTGTGGCGGGCTGTTCAGCTGTTTTGGGTTCTGTCCCTTTGTCCCCTTCTGAAGGGCATAAATATTCAAGAGAGCAACAAAACAAAAAGAAACAAAACCCAGTGCTGACATACCACAGACATAGACATGCTATCAACACACAAACTGTGGGTTGTAGGGTTGAAAGGTCATAATGTGTTGATCGAGGTCACAAGTACAGACTGGTCAGTAAGAAAGACTTTTAGAATGTTTCGGAATAATTCTATTTCAAATAAAGGCTGTTCTTTTGAAGTTCTATTCATCAAAGAATACTGAGAAATATTTATTACAGTTTCCACAAAAATATTAAGCAGCACAACTTGTTTAACATTGATAATAATAAGAAATGTTTCTTGAGCACCAAATCAGCATATTAGAATGATTTCTGAAGAATCATGTGACACTGAAGACTGGAGTAATATTGCTGAAAATACAGTTTTGCCATAACAGGAATAAATTACATTTATATGAAAGTCAAATAATCAAATAAATGTAGCCTTGGTGTGCATAAGAGGGAAAAAGCAGGTCAATTCAGAGTTGAAGAATTGGTTCCTTTTCAGTTGAATTTACTGATTTGCACAGGTAATGCATTCTGGGTTTTTGAGACTGCATAATACTCTTCTAAGCACTCTTTATCCCACTCTGTTTATGTCTTGTATTTTTTTTTGTCTCAGTCATATATATATATATATATATATGTATGTGTGTGTGTGTGTGTGTGTGTGTGTGCTCCATCGTCTACTCACTCTTAGATATTCCTTAATGATACATTTTACATACAAACAAGTCAGTCCCATCTCTCTTGCATTAAAGCTGTTGCTATGTGTAGCCTAAAACTGGGCTTTAGCAAACAAACTCCATGGGTGACTAGCATCTCCAAACAAAGAGAGATGACAGGAAGAGATGGATGGATCATATGACTTTTTTGGATCATATTTCTGGATTTAACCAGCAGTTATTTGCACTTCTTAAACACCAACTCTTACCAACAGCTTGATCTCACTCTAGCTCTCTACATATCTTGTTTGAGAGTATATTTAGTTAGTTAAAACCTTTATCCTTCCTCTTTTTTTTTTTGACACCAGTCTTGCTTGATACCTGTTCTGCCCCTGTTTGTTTTTAAGACTTAGTAACAGCATCAATGACACTTGATCTGTACCATAGACAAGACCTTCCCTGTGACTCCCTCGTGCTCCTGACCCTCTGTGTTTGACCATTCAACGTTCTCTTTAGTACTGAAATAATCTTTCTATTTATTTTCTGCATTTCTCCTCTTCTTTAGCTTGCTTTCTAATCTAGTTGTCAAATAAACATGTCATTGTACATTACAAATATTGTTGGCTCTCTGACAAATTGCTTTTGTTCCAGTTTTGTAAGATGCTTTGAATAAACCCGTCTGCTAAATGCATATTTGTACATCTTATTACAAGCTTGATAATGACAGACCAACATTAGTCAGTCTCATGGACAAGTTGTGGTAATATTGGTTTGACTATTATGTGCAAGTAAGTGAATCAGAGGATCTTGAGCCACCGAGCTGTCTGCTCGTATTATTTCTGTATAAGACATTACATAATTTCTCACCTAATGGGAGTTAAGAATCTGATTCTGGACTAAATCCTGCCAGAGATTTAATTCCCAACTAAGTCTTAATACCCAGTTAAGAGTCAGAGTATGCAGTAAAATCCATCCTGGCCCAGTTTTGTCTTAAAACACTTAAATGTCTGGTCATGCTGACTGTTGGAGTGTGAAAGAGGTAGTATAGATGTTTTAGAAGAGTACTAAATGTGGTGTTGGACTGGTTGCCCACCCTCTCCAGCAAACACACATATATTTCAGGTACGGTTTAACAGTTCTGAAGAGCACTGGTATTCAGAGCACTGGTATTCACTGGTTTCAGGTAGGTTTGGAGGTAGTTAGTGAGTGTATGAGTGTGTGTGTATGTTTGTATGTGTGGTGGGATGAGGGTAGAGAAAGAGGAGGACACACCTTAACCACCAGTGTCGACTCATTCTGGCTGGATACTTTGGGATGCACAAAAACATGAGCTTAGCTTACATGATTATTAAGATGTATGCATAAAAACCCACCCACACACACCCTATTGCGTTAATCTGTATTCGTTGTGTTTGTGTCTCTCACCTCAAGCAGCCTTAGTGCTAATAGTTTTGTTGATTGAACCATTTAGTCTCAATCTGATGTAAGGAGAGCACTCTTTGGAACATATAGTCTTTGATTAATCACACGTACACAAGTGCACACACTCACAATCATGCACAGAGCTCTTTGGATCACACACACATACCTTCATTAATGAACATTAGTGTTGGGCTGTGTTTTGCTTTAGTTATCTTAGTGAGATGTTATCGGCCATATCCAAATGCCAGGAAACTCACACACTTGGAGTTCACACTGCTCTCTGCAGACCCTGTGTTTTCTCAAATGCCTCCACAACACACTGCTGATCACTCACACATACACACAATCACACACACACACACTTGGTCCTGTAGCTTTGATAGCTGCCAGATGTTGAGAGTCGAATCAGTCACTGTGCTTCAGTACACTGCTGCAGATATCTGTACTAGGCCTGGTTCTCTCTAGATTTAGTGCACACATACACAAGCACATACATCCAGTCTGAGCCATTAGTGTTCTTTATGACACTCACACATTATACAGTTTGGTAGAAATGCCATTAAAGCTCAGACATTAATGTTGTTCGTTTTAGTGCACACTGTGTGTGTGTGTGTGTGTGTGTGTATACATGTTCATGCATGCATTCACATCTATGATGTATTTCTTATCAAGTAGATAAATCCTTAGACAGACAGGCGGACAAAGAGCCAGGAGGATAACTAGCTGGACAGACATATTTAGACAGATGGATAGCTAGACAGACAGACATA
The DNA here is from genome assembly GCA_039654625.1 of Rhinogobio ventralis. Taxonomy (NCBI): domain Eukaryota; kingdom Metazoa; phylum Chordata; class Actinopteri; order Cypriniformes; family Gobionidae; genus Rhinogobio; species Rhinogobio ventralis. The sequence goes on from CM077193.1 coordinate 29,869,876, forward strand.
TGGATAGCTAGAAAGGCAGACCGACAGTAAGATAGACATACAGATAGCTAGACAGACAGACGGATTGATAAGGATACCTAGACAGACAGACATATGATAGATGGACAGATAGACAGATTTATTATATGAGACTCATGTATTGTGAACAGATTTTTGTCATTAACACAAAGATCCAGCTGTGTAAGTTTCAGTGCAGAACATGATTATTTTTCCATATAACCACAGAGCTCTGGAGACTGAGATTATATCTTTGAGTGTTGATAAATTGTTACAAATTTAATCTTGGCAATGTCACATACTCATAAAGATATTCACGTCTGTACACAATCCCTTGCTGATCATCCATGAATTTTCAGGTATATCAGCTTTATGGCCTGGTTTCACATACAGGGCTTAGATGAAGCCATGATTAGGCCTTAGTTAAATTAGGACATTTAAGTAGGTTTTGTGCATCTTGAGACAAAACAATGGCACTGATATATTTTTAAATATTTCAGTGCAAGTTGCTTTCAGCTCAAACATGCATTTTAAATGAGATTTAAGATTTAAAATGTAGCCCTGTCATATCCATGAAATAAAGGGTAAAGAATTGTATTGATTTTTTTTTACCTTTGACTTTTTAGTGGGATAAACATAGTAGAGAGAAGTGCATTGTGGTGGAGCGTAATGGGATCAAGACATTTGAAATTGACTGGAATAATTGCATGTTGATGTCTCATTTGTTCTGTTGAGGTGTCCAGTATACCTGTACTCCTTTTCATCCTGCACCACACCCCCCTTAAGCATCTCACACACTCACCCATTGCCAAAGATGGGGAGGGAGGAAATGATGTCATAAAGACGTAATGGAGTCAGTATACAAAATGTTTCTCGGTCTCAACATTCCTGTTAGTCATGAGCTGCCAGCGCTGCTGTGTCAGTGACGTGTTACTCCACCCTGAGCTGGTTTTGATCTACTGATAGTCCTACAGTTATACTTCTACTGCATTTTTATTGGCCCTCTTCATTTATTTTTTTAAAACCTGATTTCTATTTTTAGGTCCCATTATGTCACGCAAATAAGGTAAATGTGAATGACACTCTCCTTTCAGGTTTTTTTCACATGTATTTTCTTCAACATTCATCATCATATTCTTCAGCCACACTACAAAGGGAAAAATTTTCTAAGAATGACAATGAAATTGCATTTCTATGTGTTGTGTCATTGAAGTATCTGATCTGATAATATGATAGTCATTCTACATCAGTGGTTTCTCACAATAAACACACACACCTTAAGTTTGGCAAACAACTTTTTGCAAAACAAAAAAATTAACTTATGAACTTATTGTATCATATTTTACCTACAGTACAAGAAATGTTGCATTACAAAAGGAATTGATATGTTTGAAATATTGTCACTAGTTTACGATCCATTTCTTGTTTTATTCATTTGCAGTGTAGTTCTTTTAACCTATTTTATACTAAATTTAGTTTCAGTCCTAAAATTTTGCTTACGAGATAAAACATTAAACCAGGGGTTCTCAACACTGGCCCTCAAGGTCCACTTTCCTGCAGAGTTTTGCTCCAAGGGCCAGATTTGAGAACCCCTTCATTAAACGCATTTTTTTTGCCACTTCCTCATAGTCTTACTTTGTCTGCTTCAGTAGATGTTGATGTAGTCTCCATTCAATGGATTTACACTTCTGTTTAAAGGAGGACTGTCTGGCAGTGTGGCAACAGTCCTCAGCCTGTTATTTAGTCTCATAAAGATACATGCATGCACACAAACACATGTATGCATGTTTGGGCATGAACATGCTTACATACACACACATTCAGACAACCTACTGTCCCAAAGGCAAAAAACATGAATTCCTGTAATGCTTAAGCCACAACCTGTCATCATCAGTCCACAAACTGCCTCAGTTACAACACTGTTCTCTTTCTCTCTTTAGCTCGCCCTTTCTTTGTCTTTTACTTTTGCTTGTTGAAACACTCTATAGCACTGGATTTAGCTGCAGATATAACAGGACTCAGGCTTATATATAGTGCAGATCTGCATACCCTAATTATTGTTTCATTTCTCAAAGAAACTTCGAGTTCTTTTGGAAATTAGTATTTTGCTTGGATGTGACTACCGTGTCAAGGTCTGTCAGTTTGTAATGATGTATGTGTGTGTATTTTCACAAAGTTAGAGGCCTGGTGTGTTCTCTGAGAAGAGTATGCTTGTGCGCGTACATGGTGATGCTTTTGACTATGTTGACTCAATGTTAGTGATGAAGGACTATAGGCAGTGATGGTGTGAGATAGACGTGCTATAACTGGAAAAGGCATCAGAGAAAGAGAGAGAAAAGAGTTTGGGGTTTTTTGGTTTTAAGGTTTATGAATATAATCACCCCCGTAGACACAAAGAAGAGCTTTTGGGGTTCTGTGATTTTATGGACCGCTAGAAGAGAAACATTCAGCTGGAAGAAAAACCGCAATGGCTAAATAATAACACAGCACGGGGGACCACTTTCCCCTGAGAGCATCCGCAACACTCCCTCTCCTGCTTTCTTTCTCACTCTCGCTCTCTCTTTTGCCCATGTGTAATTTACAGTATAAACATTGTGTGTCTGTGCTCATTCTCTGTGGCCCTCTGGTGCCGGTCTGACTAACACAATCTCCCATTTCCCCTCCCTTCCTCTCTATTCAGCCCTATTTACAGTGCTCACAGCCTCCACATCCAGCGCTGACCAATCAGCGGTCACTTTGGTGCCATTTAGATATTATTCTGTCCAATTAGACGTGTGGTAAAGCTAAAGATAGATCCTGTTGAATAGACCTGGTGCCTGTCTTGATGGTCATTTATGCCAAGCCTGCCACGTTAAAAAAACCCAGTGACCTCCCGACAAGACGGAGCCTCTTCATGCTACTGATTTAACTCGCTCATCGTTAAAACCTCTCAATCGAATAATTATACCACCTATGTGGAATCGAACAGTGTGTTCAACAGTGTTGTATTGTAAAGCTCTCAATTGAGTTTTGCCTATAGTTTGTCTATAGAAAAGAGGAGAAAAAGCCAGCATCAGGATCTTAAATAAGTTAACTGATACTTTAGTTGGCAAAATTTCTGCTAAGATGTGCACTCAATAATTGATAAAAGTCATTAGGAAGATGTTGAGTTACTCTAGGATTATAAGTAGATGCAACAGAAAAGTGTTTCTTCATTCTTGTGCCTGTGATAAGAGTAAAGATAAAGGGAAGATTGCCAGGCAAAAATACTTACCTCAGTAAGTATCTATCAGACTCAGTTTATTTTTTTAAGGAAAGTTCCCAGTTTTGAGTTCCGAATGAGCCAAGAGGCCTTTCTGTGTGAAGTTTGCATGTTCTCCCCATGTTGCCGTGGGTTTCCTCTGGTTGCTCCAATGGACCATCCATCCATCCAGTGTTTTCCTGCCTTTGGCCAAGACACTGGGATAGGCTCCAGAATCCCCACAACCCTACATACCTTGGGTAAACAACTTAAATTTCACTGCTATTGCTCTTGAAAAAAGATATGACAACATAACCTAATAATGGGCCTTTTTTACACCACAAATTGTCACAAAAGCAACCTGTTTATTCTTACTGCTTTAAAAAGTAAGAATATATTTTTTTAAATATGAAATACTAAACTATAGATACAAAGGCTACAAAATCTACCACAACATTTTAAACATTATGTATTATTCAAAAAGATTTGATACTTAAAGAAACAGCAAAAAATGAAAAGGTAACATTCAACAATAACAAATCATTGTTTTGGCCAACAGAAATTGTAATGAAAAAATTCAGAGATCACATAAAAATTTACCCTATTTACTTTTTTTGCAGACATTATTAGTCTTGTGGTGAACAGTTAATCTGTGCAAGTAATCCACAAAAAAGATGTTTTTTTTATAATCTCTACTTAAAATTTGAAAACTGCTTCCCCTTTGGAATGATATTCTTTCTCTGATGACTTCAGTCAAGCCCATCCTCAATTTTTTCTCATTCAATATTCTATTTCAATTCTATTTCACTTATTGCATACTGAAATGTCTTATTGCATACTGATGTCTTAAGTTCTCTTTCAGTCGGTCACGTTCGACGTACGTCGGAACTGACCGAAGAATTGGGATCTATTTTCAGAGACCAATCTACTTCGAGTGTTTAAAAACGAGCCAATGAGGATTGGCATGCGGTAGACGCGTCCCACGCTGTGGTAGCGTTGCCCGAGTCCGATCCAGAGCTCACGGCTATGCTTTCCCGGGCCGCCGCGAGTGTCGGGCTCGAGTGGAACCCTTCACCGCGTCCTGAACCCTCACGGCTGGACGATTGGTATCTCGGGACGGCCCGTGCTGGTTCTCAGCGCCCCGCCCCAGTGCCTTTCTTTCCGGAAGTGCATCAGGAGCTCACGAAGTCGTGGACAGCGCCCTATAGCGCTAGAAACCGATCGGCTGACTCCTCCGTCCTCACTACCCTCGACGGTGGCGCGGCGAAGGGTTACGTGGAGATCCCCCCAGTGGAGCGGTCGGTTGCGATGCAACTGTGTCCTAAGACCGCTACCGACTGGCGGGGAAATCCGCGTCTCCCCTCCCGGGCATGTAAGTTCTCGTCCGGGCTAACCGGCAAGGCTTACACGGCCTGTGGAGAAGCCGCGTCATCTCTGCATGCCATGGCGCTCCTGCAGGTCTACCAGGCCAAAGCGCTCATGGAATTGCACGAGGGTAGTTCCGACCCAGGGGTTATGCAGGAACTGCGTACCGCGACGGACCTCGCCCTCAGGGCGACGAAAGTCACCGTACGCTCCCTGGGTCGGGCGATGTCCACACTTGTGGTCCAGCCTGTGGCTGAACCTGGCAGATATGCGTGAGACCGACAAAGTGCGGTTCCTCAACACCCCTGTCTGTCAGGCCGGCCTCTTCGGCGACGCAATTGAGAACTTCGCCCAGCAGTTCTCGGTTGCCTAGAAGCAGACGGAGGCGATTAAAAATATCCTGCCCCGGCGACCTGCTGCTGCCTCCACCCAGTCGCCGGCTGCAGCGCCCCCGCCTGCTCGTCGCCGAGGGCGTCCCCCGGCGTCTGCCTCCACCCCTGCCAAGCCAAAGCAGCAGCCTCCACCGGCAAAGCAGGGCGCCAGGCGCAAGAGGGCCGCCCAACCTGTCCAGGGCTCCACTGTCTCTGCAGGCAAGCGCAAGGGTAAGCGGCCCTGAGACGGGCAGCCCAGGGAGAAGAGGAGCTCTTCTCGGGGAGGTGGTGTCCGCACCCCTCCTCCCCCCGGAGGAGGACCGGGGGGAGAATGTCCATCACACTGGTGTCAACATCCTGCCACTGGCTCTCCGGAGTCCAGCGGTACCCACATTTTCAATAAAAGAGCAGTTTCCTCCCTCCCTGGGCCCCAAGAGGGTCAGGTTGGCAGTACGCGACGCCCCCGGGCCTTGCCACTCCTTTCCTCCCCTCTCCCCCTCGCCAGGGGGCAGCAGTGTGGGCACCGAGAACGCCCCCGGGCCTTCTCACCCACACTCTGCCCCACCCTGGAGTACTCAAGCAACACTCCGGGCCGCCTCCGGGCCGCCTCCGGGCCGCCTCCGGGCCGCCTCCGGGCCGCCTCCGGGCCTCCCGAGTCTGGCCTGGGTACTCAATCTCGCTGCCTCACCCCGGGCACGTCTGTGGTGCCATTGGTCCCGCTTGTTCGGTCTCTGGGGGCCTGGTTAGGTCTCCCCAGGCCGTCTCGCTGGCTCATCCGTACCATCAGATTTGGCTATGCAATTTAATTCACCCGCCGGCCTCCCAAGTTCACGGGCATCCTCTTCACCTCAGTGCGGAGTTGCGATGCCCATGTCTTGCGGTCCGAGATCGATGTCCTGCTGGCGAAGGACGCGATCGAGCCGGTTCCTCCGGCCGATATGAAGGCGGGGTTTTACAGCCCCTACTTCATTGTGCCCAAGAAAGGGGGTGGGTTAAGACCAATTCTGGACCTGCGTGTCCTGAATCGGGCCCTGCACAAGCTCCCGTTCAGAATGCTAACGCAGAAACGCATTTTCGAATGCATCCGTCCCCGGGATTGGTTCGCAGCGATCGACCTGAAGGACGCGTACTTTCATGTCTCCATTCTCCCTCGACACAGACCGTTCCTTTGCTTTGCGTTCGAGGGGAGGGCATTTCAGTACAAAGTCCTGCCCTACTGGCCCAACCGGACCTGGTTCTCCGAACTCTCACTCCTCGCGACAGCCCCTCCCTGGCCGATCCCCCTGAGGAAGGACCTGCTTTCTCAGGGGCGGGGCACTCTATGGCACCCGCGTCCAGACCTCTGGAGACTCCATGTCTGGTCCCTGGACGGGACGTGGAGGTTCTAGGTGGCCTGCCACAGGCAGTGGCAGACACCATCGCTTCAGCTAGAGCCCCCTCTACGAGGCGCCTCTATGCGTTGAAGTGGAACCTGTTCGTTGAATGGTGTTCTTCCCGCCGGGAAGACCCCCGAAGGTGTTCGATTAATGTCGTGCTTTCTTTCCTACAAGATGGGTTGGAGAGAAGGCTGTCTCCCTCCACCCTCAAAGTGTACGTCGCCGCAATAGCGGCGTATCACGATGTAGTTGAAGGTAAGTCCTTAGGTAAGCACGACTTAATCGTCAGGTTCCTCAGAGGTGCGAGAAGACTGAATCCTCCTCGGCCAACCTCGGTACCCTCTTGGGACCTAGCCCTGGTGCTCAGAGCGCTCCAGGGCCCTCCCTTCGAGCCTTTGCAGTCAGCAGAGCTAAACATCCTGTCCATGAAGACAGTGCTCCTGACTGCATTGGCCTCAATCAAGAGGGTAGGGGACCTGCATGCACTTTCGGTCAACGAATCGTGCCCAGAATTCGGGCCGGCCAACTCTCACGTTGTCCTGAGACCCCGGCCTGGATACGTGCCCAAGGTTCCCACCACTCCCTTCCGGGACCAGGTGGTGAACCTGCAAGCGCTGCCTTCGGAGGAGGCAGACCCAGCCCTAGCTTAGCTCTGTCCCGTCCGCGCTCTTCGCGCCTACGTGGACCGAACTCAAAGCTTTAGAACCTCAGAACAGCTCTTCGTCTGTTACGGAGGCCAGCAGAAGGGAAAGGCTGTCTCCAAGCAGAGGTTAGCCCACTGGATAGTGGATGCTATCGTCTTGGCTTACCAGTCCCAAGACAGGACTTGATCCACCCCAGAGACTGCCATAGGTAGCACTACCCTGCTAGGTTAGTCCTTATGAGTATTTCCACCTCCCCTTCCACTGAAGGACGTGGCTCCGCAGCGTACCATCTTCCCCAGACGGGCACGCTTTCCCAGCGTTATCCAATAGTCACGCTGAGTGGGTCTTGCAGGAACAGCAGTGACTGGCCTCCCTGCCCGGAGCCCTGACTTCCGCACCAACCTAGGTGTGGTCCAGCGAGCTCGGTCAGGGCGCTGGAAGGGCCAGCATCTCTGGCGTGTTAGTAGGGATCCCAATTCGTCGGTCAGTTCCGACGTATGTCGAACGTGACCGACTGAAAGGGAACGTCTCGGTTACGTATGTAACCCTCGTTCCCTGAAGGAGGGAACGGAGACGTACGTCCTGTCGCCAGGTGCTGTGCTTCAGCTGTAGGCCGAGCCACTTAGCCGGCTCCTCAGTTGTAAAGCGATATTTATACCCGCGCTGCGGGGCGGAGCGTGGGAAGCGTCTACCGCATGCCAATCCTCATTGGCTCGTTTTTAAACACTCGAAGTAGATTGGTCTCTGAAAATAGATCCCAATTCGTCGGTCAGTTCCGACATACGTCTCCGTTCCCTCCTTCAGGGAACGAGGGTTACATACGTAACCGAGACGTTCTGGTTCCTGTAGACTTTAATGTATCTCAGTGTGGTGTTTTTTATTTATATTATTTTTTTTTGCTTTTAATTAATTAATTAGTTGGTAGGATAAATTTCACAAAATTCTAATTTCAGCGTTAAACCCTGGTTAAAACCAGTTCACTGCTCTTTGCACTGCTGACTAACAACTTGGACTTTGAAATATTGACTGTAACTCTAGCATACTTAGTACTCCTTGCCTTTTGAAAACTGACACACACAAAACTGACACTGACACCTCAGAGAACAGATTAATTCATGAAATGCTGTGTTGCGGGAGTCTGTAACAATCTTGTGATGCACATAAGGACAGGATCACTGTGGCCTGGATGTAGGGTGTGTATGTTTTTCATGCGGTTTGTTCACTGCTAGGATTAGATTGTAGGGTTCTAATACATATTAGATGCTAATATTGTGTTAATGCCATGCCAGTGATTTAGCCTCAGATAGCTCATATAAAACAAATGACGTTTCCTTTGTCAAGTCAAGTCACCTTTATTTATATTTTCACAGTGTTAAACAGGAAAATAATGAACAGAATTTGATTCGGCTGTACAGCCGCTCTGGAGAAAACGTTGAGTAGCTCATTTCAATTATCATATATATTCAAGTAATGTAGTTGATATAATTTAGTTTAGTAATTAAATTTATTTGGATATTTATTTGAAAATTTAGTGTCCCCAACTGAGCAAGCCAGAGGCGACAGTGGCAAGGAACCAAAACTCCATCAGGTCCTTTGTATGTGTGAATGATGTTCGCCAGTGTGTAGAGAAAGGTGGGATGTGAGAGGTGCATGCTGGGAGTTTTATTGTCTCATATAAACTCTGCTTGAACTTACACTGCTTGCGCATGCACAACTTCCTGCCAAAAAAAGCATCCCGGAGGATGATGGGACACTCAGGTTGAACCAGAGCTGACATCACTAGCACGCTTTGTGTCATAGTGCCCCATTCTGAATCTCTGTAACCATATAACCTTTAATCAAGAGAGTCTGTAATACAAGACCTTTGCATATCCGATATACGAGAGGCCCTGTGTGGAGAGAAAGTTTGGGAAACTTTGTGGATTATATCACTGTAATTGTTGCTAATTAGAATTGTTGAGCAAAATCTTTTGAGATCTTTAATAAATAAAGAAACAAAAAAAGCCACTGGGTTCAAGACCTTAAAACAACTGCCATTTATTGATTTATATTTGTGTTGTAAGAAAAGGTGGAGAGAGATGAGAAGGTGATATGGAGAGCACAAGCATGCTAACATATAGTTTGTGTAATTACAGGTCTGAAAGCAGGCACATGTGTTAAAGCACACCTGTGTTTGTGATGTGCGTGTGTGCACACATTTGTTCTCACAGATTTGTATATAAAAGATGTTTTTGCCTCAGTCCTCAGAGCTTTTCTGTCACAGATGATTTACTGTTGCTCTCCACAGACCAGCAGATATGAGAGATGATCTCATATGATAACGCCCACAGGTTTATGATTTAGGATCTCACTTCTCTAGATGAATATGCAAGTGAGAGAAGGTCTGAGGTTGAGGTCTGTGATGTTGGGGATGTGGGCTCATCCTTCAGGAGGTCAGGATACTCAGGACATTTTATGCTACCTGACCTTTTGCACAATGCAGTTTTTTGTTATATCATTGTGTGATCATAGAGAATTATTACAAATTTGATAATTGTGAAATCTAATTTAAATGAGGGAAATCACATTTAATTATTATAGTACTAGTATTTAAAGGGGTCATGACATGAGAAATCAAATTTTTCTTGATCTTTTGGCATATAAGAGGTATTTGTATCATTAATTCATTCTGTTCCATAACTTAAAACGTCCTCGTCGTCAATAAAAAAAGCACTATAATCACTATAAAAAAGCTGTATTTAACTGTAAAAAGCTTTCTTTGGATCCGAGGTGGCATGGGACATCACAGGGACACAATAATTTGCATACGCCTGCCTCTGGAGCAAGACAACAACGCCTACTTTTACATCATCACATCGTTGTCCCGTCCAATGCTGTTCAGGCGATGAGCAGCGAGTGCATCTATAGTAGTTGTTTACGATAAGATTGTAATATCAAGATTGCGATGCCACGTAGACATTGTGCTGTTCCTGGCTGTGGAAAAACATCATCCTTGCATAAGCTGCCGAAGGATCCCGATGTCAGAGAAAAATGTATCCAGTTCATTTTTAAAGAACGTGACGTTTAACGAACGTGCGTTGCAGTCAGTGCTGACTTGCGTGTTTGTACCAGTAGGCCCTGTCCGTAGCTCACGTCTAGAGGGTAACGGACTCTGCATTTCCTGCCTGAAGATGAAGGCAGGGGCACAGCCGACCCCCTGGGAGGTATGGGCAGGGACCATCCTGGTGGTGGCGGGGAGGATGGTCTGCAAACTCAGACATGTGTAAGTACCGATCTTTTATACTCCAAGTATTAGAACATGATAGGTTAGATCTGAAGGCAATAAGTGATGTAACATTTGAGTCTTCCTGCCAGAACTTACACTAGAGCTTTCATTTCTGATATGTAATGATTCATGTACAGTCAGATGGTCTTTGTCTCAAAATTGTTTATTGCTGTTAATATGTTAGTAAATCAAACCAGTGACTAAACGGTCATCTTCACATTGTTTCTCTTAGTAGGATGAAAATAATATGTTATTTAAATGTGATTAAATTATATATTGAAAGCAATCAAAGAACGCTCCCTTTACAATTGCGGGAGCTGTCAATCAAACAGTGCCAGTTTGTCAGTGACTGAGTTCTCAACTCTCGCCAAAACTCCCGTTATAATCAACGAATATCTTATTTACATTGTGTTTACACTGTTATGATGAAAGCATTTGTTAGTGTGCAGAAATTGAGTTCATTCATGCACTCAACATGCCTGTGATTGGCTACATTGTTCATCACTGCAACCTTACATGCCACGATCTAAATATAATGCTATAATCAACACTTTTCACGATTAGTTAACCTTGAGAGCTGTAATAGAAAAAACGTGCTAAAAGTTTTCGAGAGCATTCCACATGTAATACTTGTTACAGCCAATCACAGCAGTGGGCATTTACACTGAAGTCTCACAGCAGACATGCCTCAGAGTGTCCAAATCAGAGGGCTAAAATCAGGGTAGGAAAAATGCCTTTTATTTCTAAACCCATTTAGACACATTGTGATGTAAAAAATCATACTAACATTATAAGTGCACCCCAGGAAACTATATATAAAAAAAAAATGCAGTTCATGACCCCTTTAAATATTATTCACATTTAAATATTATAGTAAAAAGTAATTTATTTACTTGGAATCCAAATCCCTGTTTCAGAAGGGTTCAGTAGCTTAACTGCTAAAATTACACTACAGGTGCTGGTCATATAATTAGAATATCATCAAAAAGTTGATTTATTTCACTAATTCTATTCAAAAAGTGAAACTTGTATATTATATTCATTCATTACACACAGACTGATATATTTCAAATGTTTATTTCTTTTAATTTTGATGATTATAACTGACAACTAAGGAAAATCCCAAATTCAGTATCTCAGAAAATTAGAATATTGTGAAAAGGTTCAATATTGAAGACACCTGGTGCCAGACTCTAATCAGCTAATTAACTCAAAACACCTGCAAAGGCCTTTAAATGGTCTCTCAGTCTAGTTCTGTAGGCTACACAATCATGGGGAATACTGCTGACTTGACAGTTGTCCAAAAGACGACCATTGACACCTAGCACAAGCAGGGCAAGACACAAAAGGTCATTGCAAAAGAGGCTGGCTGTTCACAGAGCTCTGTGTCCAAGCACATTAATAGAGAGGCAAAGGGAAGGAAAAGATGTAGTAGAAAAAAGTGTACAAGCAATAGGGATAACCGCACCCTGGAGAGGATTGTGAAACAAAACCCATTCAAAAATGTGGGGGAGATTCACAAAGAGTGGACTGCAGCTGGAGTCAGTGCTTCAAGAACCACTACGCACAGACGTATGCAAGACATGGGTTTCAGCTGTCGCATTCCTTGTGACAAGCCACTCTTGGACAACAGACAGCGTCAGAAGCGCCTCGCCTGGGCTAAAGACAAAAAGGACTGGACTGCTGCTGAGTGGTCCAAAGTTATGTTCTCTGATGAAAGTAAATTTTGCATTTCCTTTGGAAATCAGGGTCCCAGAGTCTGGAGGAAGAGAGGAGAGGCACACAATCCACGTTGCTTGAGGTCCAGTGTAAAGTTTCCACAGTCAGTGATGGTTTGGGGTGCCATGTCATCTACTGGTGTTGGTCCACTGTGTTTTCTGAGGTCCAAGGTCAACGCAGCCGCATACCAGGAAGTTTTAGAGCACTTCATGCTTCCTGCTGCTGACCAACTTTATGGAGATGCAGATTTCATTTTCCAACAGGACTTGGCACCTGCACACAGTATGGACCATGGTATCCCTGTTCTTAATTGGCCAGCAAACTCGCCTGACCTTAACCCCATAGAAAATCTGTGGGGTATTGTGAAGAGGAAGATGCGATATGCCAGACCCAACAATGCAGAAGAGCTGAAGGCCACTATCAGAGCAACCTGGGCTCTCATAACACCTGAGCAGTGCCACAGACTGATCGACTCCATGCCACGCCGCATTGCTGCAGTAATTCAGGCAAAAGGAGCCCCAACTAAGTATTGAGTGCTGTACATGCTCATACTTTTCATGTTCATACTTTTCAGTTGGCCAAGATTTCTAAAAATCCTTTCTTTGTATTGGTCTTAAGTAATATTCTAATTTTCTGAGATACTGAATTTGGAATTTTCCTTAGTTGTCAGTTATAATCATCAAAATTAAAAGAAATAAACATTTGAAATATATCAGTCTGTGTGTAATGAATGAATATAATATACAAGTTTCACTTTTTGAATGGAATTAGTGAAATAAATCAACTTTTTGAGGATATTCTAATTATATGACCAGCACCTGTATACTGTTCAAAAGTTTGGGGTCAGTAAGATTTAATAAAGAGCAAATAAATATAAACAGTAACTGTTTTCTGTTTATTATATTTTAAAATGTACAGCAAAGCTGAATGTTCAGCATCATTACTCAGTCTTCAGTGTCACATGATCCTTCAGAAATCATTCTAATATGATAGAAAATTCAAAAGAACAGCATTTATTTGAAATATAAATGTTTTGTAACATTATAATGTCTTAAATGTAACTGCTAATGCATTTTAATGCATCCTTGCTGAATAAAAGGGATCATTTCTTTCAAAGAATAAAAAATCTTATAAGATTACCTGAGCATGAAGGCATACTGGGCATAAATGACTGTCATGATTCTGTATGTCTTATTTGTTTTAATGCTGAAGAGCCTGGACTCTTCAAAGTGTGTCTGATAATTGGGATCTTTTTATTTGAGCTACAAAATTGGATATGTGCGTGTATCTTGTGTAACTCTGTTCCTGTTTCAGATCTCCTATTTTCCGCTGTCTGCTACAATCCGTTGAGAGGCAGACTGTATTTACAAGTAACATGGCAAGGAAGGATCTTATTATGCCGTCAGAGATCTTGTTTTTCAAGAGGGCCACTAAAGGGCATGACTATGGTAGCCAAGCAGCTGTCACTAAGATAGAAAACTACAGCATAGAAACTCTTCATTGCAGGATGGGTGATAGCTAAACTTGTGATCATTTGATTTGACAACTTCTACTTAGTGGCTTACCACAAATCTCGGAGGCCCCCTGCAAAGCATGAGACAGGGTCCCGCCCACAAATAGTAGCCTCTATCATTGATGCAGATAGACAGTGATGTTATAATGGGAAATTTAGTCCTCTCTTAAACACTGCTTTCTTTATTTAGCAGTACCATTACTGAAATATTATCTGTTCATTTTTCAAGATTTTTACAGAAAATGATTGATGGTTATAGCTCTGGAGTTTAAACATTTGAAACATTATATCATGACATTAATGAGAGGGAAGTGATTACTAGTAAGAAGTTCTGATGATAGGACAGCAGTTCAAACTGTAAATGCATTTAGGCTGACTTTGTGCAGCATTTAAAGTCAAGCAAACACTGCATATTCTCATAACAGTTGCCATACAGCTTTAAAAATAAAGGCTGTTTATTGGCATTTGTGGTTCCTTTAAGAACCTTTAACATCCATGGAAACTTTCCATTGCACAAAAATGATTTTATAGTGAAAACAACTAAAAAAAATTATTGAATGGTTCTTTTTATAACTTTTCACTGGGATCGTTGGGGAACCCAATGTGGTTATTCTATGCCATCGCTATGAGCCCCCCGTTTGAAACCTTTAGTTTTGTAGTTTAGAATGTGTAGTGCTCATTCTAATCCCAGACTTTAGAGATCCTTCATCTGTGATGCATCTACTAGAAAGTCTTCACAGACATGTATATTCTTCACATGTATATCTTGTGTAATCTTACACACTTCTACATGATACATTTCCAAAAATCTCAGGAAGTGCATCTGTGAGTGTGCGATAATTAGTCAAAGATGACCACATACAGACACTCTCAAAATATATCCAGTATTGTTGTGATTTTATTTTAGGGATGTGCAAAAAAACATTGAAATCAACTAGTTACCTAATCAGTCTTTACAAAGCCCTGTGTAATTAAGATGTTTCAGGTTCTCCTCACACCCATTGCATGCTTCTCAGGGGGCCTTTTATATAAGAAACATAAACAGCTAACATAATAAGCCAGAATGCATGAGGTCTTGGGATGCGTTTTTAAAACAGTTTTTAACTTGGCAATGCTCAAACAAGTAATTCAATGGCCAAAACAACCTCCAGCATGTGTTTGGAAATACACTACCGTTCAAAAGTTTGGGGTCGAGGCAATATATATTTTTTTTAATGTTTTAATGTCAGCAGGGCTACAATTATTTGATCGAAATTGATACTAATTAAATTTAAATATTATTACAATTTAAAATGAAATATATTCCTGTGATGGCAAAGCTGTATTTTCAGGATCATTACTCCAGTCTTCATAACGTCATATGATCCTTCAGAAATCATTCTAATACTGATTTGCTGCTCAAGAAACACTTCTTATTATTATCAGTTAAAAACCTTTATAATTTTTATGGAAACCGTGATACATTTTGTTTCAGGATTCTTTGGTGAAAAGAAAGTTCTAAAGAACAGCATTTATTTGAAATAGAAATCTTTTGAAACATTATACAACCCCAAATCCAGAAAATTCTTAACCTTTATTTAAGTAACAAAAGTACAAAAAAAAAAAAAAAAAGTGGCAGTGGCAAAATAAAAGTGAAAAGCCTATAGAATATCCAAGTTAAACTGTTTTAAAACAGTCCACAATAAGTAGGTGAATTGGTAATAGGTGAGGGTATCGTGATTGAGTATAAAAGGAGCATCCATCAAAGGCTCAGTCTTTACGAGCAAATGTCATGGCTCACCACTTTATGCCAAATATTATGAGAGAAGTGTCAAACAATTCAAAAATCACATTTCTCAATGCAAGATTGCAAAGTATTTAGGTCTTTCACCATCTACCATACATAATCTTGTGAAAAGGTTCAGGGAATCCAGAGAAATCTTAGTACATGTAGGGCAAGGCAGGAAACCTTGAATGTTGAATGTGCGTGATCTTTGAGCCCTCTGATGATATTGCATGAGAAACCATCATGCAACTCTGTTAAATACAGCCACATGAGCTCAGGAGTACTTTGGAAAACCATTGTCACTTAACAGTCTGCCGCTGCATCAAGAAATGCAACTTGAATCTGTTAAGCAAGGAGAGATGCCGCCGAGTTCTCTGGGCCCGAGCTCATCTCAGATGGTCCAAAAGACAGTGGAAACGTGTGCTGTGTTCAGACGAGTCCACGTTTCAGCTTGTTTTGGGGACATTGAAAAATAGACATTGAGTTCTCAGTTCCAAAGATGAAAAGAACTATCCAGACTTTCATCAGGGATAAGTGCAAAAGCTGTCATGGTATAGGGCTGCATCAGTGCAAAGGACATTTGTTGTTCTTGCATGTGTGTGAAGGTATCCATGACATGGAAGCGTATATTGGGATTGTACAGAGGCATATACTGCCATCAAGATGACATCTTTCCTGGGCAAGCAAGACAATGCAGGCCTCATTCTGCACATGCTACAACATAATGGTTTCTAGAAACTACACCGTAAAAGGGATGTACCGTAAAGAGAATTAACAAATCCCAGATTCTTGATTTGATTGCATTTTACAAAAAGTCCCAACTTTTCTGGATATGGGGTTGTAAATGTCTTTACTATCAATATTGTTAAATTCAATGTTTCCTTACTAAATAAAACAAATAAAAAAAGATCATACAGACCCCAAACTTGGTAGAATGGTAGCGTAACTGAGGTGCTTTAAAGGGAATGCATTTAAAAACTCTAAAATATAAAATCTTAAAAAAACAAATCTTAACCTAGGCGACCTCACTAACCATCTAGTCAATCACGTAAACATTGTGACCATTTCCCATTTTGTATTCAGCTCAGTCTTTTAAAATATATAATAATTTCTTTGGATACTCATTATTTACTTTTCTTCTAAGCAGTTTTATTTGTTCCTAATATTTTTGCTTAAAATAATTACAAAGATATATTTCATACCCCTCCAAGCTGACAAACCCACTGCTAGCATTTTAGGCCATGTTCAGTGTTTACCTGTCTTCTGTCTCTAGGATGTGGTGGCATGTTTTTACACAGGTGTTTGGGTGAATGTGAGCCTCAGTCACTGTGTCCATTGTGTGAGTTCAACCCAGCATATAGACACGTTCCTCCTGCTCCAGGATGTTTCAAACAACCTTTTAATACCCATTACTGGACCGCCTTCAGAGCAAACAGCACTAATGATGAACAAACTCAACATAAGTTCATATAACCACCCAAACCATTGACTTCCCCATTGAAGATCACCCTTGGTGCAGACAATACTTTCACATGCAACTATTTTGCTATTATTCTTATCACATTCCTCTCTTTCTTTCTCTCTCATGGACACACTCATTCATTCTCTCATTCATTGTCTATTTTTTCTGCTCCTTCTCTTTTCCATAAACTCCCCTCCGCTGTAAAAAGTTCACAGATAAGTCTGTGCTTCAGGGTCATATAGACCTCACCTGCTCACAAGGTCATCTTTAGCTGAACTAGAGTCAGCCTGTGACCCAACCTCCACCCAAACCATTCTTTTCTTTTCCTAGTCTGCGCTGTTCAAGCTGTCCAGTCATTACATAAGTGCATAAAGACGCTATTGAGTCCAAGAACAGACTGCTCGTTTCTGTGTACTTCAAACTTAGTTTATATAACAATAGACACAGCCCAAAAAGGGGGCCTGGAACAACCGGGTCCAAAGTCCAAACATTAAATCCCGAGTTGCAAATATCAAAACAGACTTTAAAACATTTGTTTGTGAGGACAATTCCTCTATGGCCAAGTTGTTTGATCAATGCTGGCTAAGGCTTAGTCCTCTATTCACACAACGATTATGCTCCGAGTAGACTTTCACACAGCTCAGGTTAGAGACGCGAGCCAGGCAAGGCCCTCAGTGGAGCCGGAGTGAACAGCAAAATAAAAGACCAGAATATGAGACTCTCTAGTGAGTCAGTCAATTTTTCAATGTGATGACATACTACTCCAAACCTGTGATTTCACATGGAGCCTGTTTAGTTTTCAGAATAACTCTGTACTCTATCATTGCCATTATAACATTATACTGCATGTCTTATATCTCAGAAACGAGGTGTGTGTGTGTGTATATATATATATATATATATATATATATATATATATATATATATACACACACACACACACAATTTAGTATTATGAGAAAGAGGCAAAATAAAAGTGAATTTATATATATTATATATATACAGTTTTTGGACTGTGCATGTGTGAATGACAATGAGTACATGCCTGGATGTGTGACTTTTGTGTACTTTTCAGTACTGGTCAACCTCAGAGAGTATTAAGAGAGCTCATGTTTTCAATCATTAACACAAGAAGCATAATACAGTGTTTAAATCTAACCAAGAAAAATAGAACGTGTTTGTCCTTCTGCTGTTGAGTGGGAGTTTATCCTTAGCAGCCGTGGTCAATGTCCACCCAGCATGCTGAGGAATTCTGCTGCATGCCAGTAGAATAGGACACACACACACTCCAAAATCTGGTGTAATTCCTAGTTTTACCAATAGTTACCCATTTATTATAATATTTTAATTAAAATTAAATTCAGATTATTCAGAGGATGCTTCTTTCACTTTTCAGATAGTACACACCCATGGGCAGCCTTATTCTCGTCAAAGAAATTGACGACGAAAATGTCAGTTGTTGTTTAGTTTCTTTTTTTGTCAACAATAACAAATATGAAGTTGCCATGTTTGATTTGTGTTTTGTTAAATTGTGATAGGTTTAAATTTATACAGTGGGGCAAAAAAAAGTATTTAGTCAGCCACCAATTGTGCAGAATGAGAAAAAAATAAATCCACAAAAGCACATTGTCTGATTTTTAAAGAATTTATTTGCAAATTATGGTGGAAAATAAGTATTTGATCAATAACAAAAGTTCATCTCAATACTTTGTTATATACCCTTTGTTGGCAATGACAGAGGTCAAACGTTTTCTGTAAGTCTCCACAAGGTTTTTACACACTGTTGCTGGTAGTTTGGCCCATTCCTCCATGCAGATCTCCTCTAGAGCAATGATGTTTTGGGGCTGTCGCTGGGCAACACGGATTTTCAACTCCCTCCAAAGATTTTCTATGGGGTTGAGATCTGGAGACTGGCTAGGCCACTCCAGGACCTTGAAATGCTTCTTACAAAGCCACTCCTTCGTTGCCCGGGCGGTGTGTTTGGGATCATTGTTATGCTGAAAGACCCAGCCACGTTTCATCTTCAGTGCCCTTGCTGATGGAAGGAGGTTTTTACTCAAATCTCACAATACATGGCCCCATTCATGCTTTCCTTTACACGGATCAGTCATCCTGGTCCCGTTGCAGAAACAGCCCCAAAGCATGATGTTTCCACCCCCATGTTTCACAGTAGGTATGGTGTTCTTTGGATGCAACTCAGCATTCTTTTTCCTCCAAACACGACAAGTTGAGTTTACCAAAAAGTTCTATTTTGGTTTCATCTGACCATATGACATTCTCCCAATCCTCTTCTGGATCATCCAAATGCTCTCTAGCAAACTTAAGCAGGGGTACACGTCTGGCACTGCGGCGTAGTGTTACTGATGGTAGCCTTTGTTACTTTGGTCCCAGCTCTCTGCAGGTCATTCACTAGGTCCCCCCGTGTGGTTCTGGGGTTTTTGCTCACTGTTCTTGTGATCATTTTGACCCCACAGGGTGAGATCTTGCGTGGAGCCCCAGATCAAGGGAGATTATCAGTGGTCTTGTATGTCTTCCATTGTCTAATAATTGCTCCCACAGTTGATTTCATCACGCCAAGCTGCTTACCTATTGCAGATTCAGTCTTCCCAGCCTGGTGCAGGTCTACAATTTTGTTTCTGGTGTCCTTTGACAGCTCTTTGGTCTTGGCCATAGTGGAGTTTGGAGTCTGACTGTTTGAGGTTGTGGACAGGTGTCTTTTATACTGATAACGAGTTCACACAGGTGCCATTAATACAGGTAACGAGTGGAGGACAGAGGAGCCTCTTAAAGAAGAAGTTACAGGTCTGTGACAGCCAGAAATCTTGCTTTTTTGTAGGTGACCAAATACTTATTTTCCACCATAATTTGCAAATAAATTCTTTAAAAATCAGACAATGTGATTTTCTGGATTTTTTTTCTCATTCTGTCTCTCAGTTGAAGTGTACCTATGATGAAAATTACAGGCCTCTCTCATCTTTTTAAGTGGGAGAACTTGCACAATTGGTGGCTGACTAAATACTTTTTTGCCCCACTGTATATAAAATGTTTGTTTTTGTTTTAATTTTTGTTTTAATATTTTGTTTACATTTTTCATCAAATAAAATTACAGTAATCTATATGACTTATTAAATAAGTGATATAGTGTATAGTTGTAGTATAGTGACTACAAAATATGAGGACTCTTTTTCTCTTTAGATTTCAGCTATCTGTACCTGGGTGTTGTAGCAGATACTGTATTCTTTATTCAATGTGATCGCATGAGTAATCGTGTGTATTTTTTACAGAAAGTGCGATTCTACTACACGTACATTTACTTACGTTTGAAATGTACAATATTGACGTATTGACGTAACAACATTATTAAAGTTTCAGTTTGGATTTTGATCTTCTGTTTCTTCAGTTTGTTCCTGGTTCCCCAGGCCGTTACAGAGGCGTTCACATGTTTTCAGTTCCATTTATTAAACAGTTTACTTATCTACTTTATATGAAATAAATTTTTACTCTGTTTTCAGACTTGTTTTGAAAGATTGCATCAATAAGACTACACTTTAAACCCTTAAAATGAGTAGCATTTCTGCAATCGTTTAACCATTGTTTGTCATGCAATATTTATTTAGTTTGCTGTGGGACACAAAATGAGTTTTCTTAGTATAGTCCTATGCTGTGACTGACAATATAACCATAAAATAAGCAAAAAATAAAATTCACAAAAGTAATCAATTTTATTTGTGTGCTGTGATCCACATATTTCAGCATCTACCTAAACATACAAAAATGAAAAACGCACAATAGCTGATAAAATTGATAGCTACCTACACTCATCTAAAGGATTATTAGGAACACCTGTTAAATTTTTCATTAATGCAATTATCTAATCAACCAATCACATGGCAGTTGCTTCAATGCATTTAGGGGTGTGGTCCTGGTCAAGACAATCTCCTGAACTCCAAACTGAATGTCAGAATGGGAAAGAAAGGTGATTTAAGCAATTTTGAGCGTGGCATGGTTGTTGGTGCCAGACGGGACGGTCTGAGTATTTCACAATCTGCTCAGTTACTGGGATTTTCACACACAACCATTTCTAGAGTTTACAAAGAATGGTGTGAAAAGGGAAAAACATCCAGTATGCGGCAGTCCTGTGGGCGAAAATGCCTTGTTGATGCTAGAGGTCAGAGGAGAGCATTGTTTCTGACCATGTCCATCCCTTTATGACCACCATGTACCCATCCTCTGATGGCTACTTCCAGCAGGATAATGCACCATGTCACAAAGCTCCAATCATTTCAAATTGGTTTCTTGAACATGACAATGAGTTCACTGTACTAAAATGGACCCCACAGTCACCAGATCTCAACCCAATAGAGCATCTTTGGGATGTGGTGGAACGGGAGCTTCGTGCCCTGGATGTGCATCCCACAAATCTCCATCAACTGCAAGATGCTATCCTATCAATATGGGCCAGCATTTCTAAAGAATGCTTTCAGCACCTTGTTGAATCAATGCCACGTAGAATTAAGGCAGTTCTGAAGGCGAAAGGGGGTCAAACACAGTATTAGTATGGTGTTCCTAATAATCCTTTAGGTGAGTGTATGTATTAACAATGAGACCAGGTTGCTTTATTTTAGTCCACAGAGGAAAATGAACTTGTCTTCAAATCAAAATGAAACTTGTTGAATCAGAGTCTGACATACCACTGAAGCCAGAGTACAGTCTTGCTTCTGTAAAAGCGAACAGAGCTCAGACTGAAACTGATGGACAAAGATAAAGACAGAAAGACAGAGAGATTAAAGTGGAGGAGAGGGGAAATGTCAGATGACCATGTGCCATATCCCTTGATGTATCTAATTATACATATTTTCCCATGCACATACTCAAACACATTTCTTATAATAACCATTTAGTCAAAAACACATTGAAATCTTGTATATTATAAGACCATTCCTCCTCCCTCCAATCCACTTTCCCTTCTTCATCAATGCATGTCTGGAGTGCTGAGATGAGGATCTGGTCATCAGCCACTAACTGTCCAGACAGAGACTCTTTGAGTGCGTTGGCTTTATAGGAGGAAGTCCAGAGCCTGGGAGATGCTATCACCACCAACCAGCTGAGACCAGAGCGGAAACCAGAACAGAAACAAGAGAGACAGAAAGAGAAAGAAACAGTCGTGGGTTTTGGGGGGTGGTTAATGGAAATAAAAGACAGGCAACAGATCATAATTCTTCAAAAGGACAATCTAGGCTCACAGCCAGTCTGTCATACAAGTAACATGACATGTGATGAATTCTCAATGGTGAGCACGCACACACTCATGCACAGAGAAAACTATTTCCTCTAGTGCTTGAAGCTGAATAACTTATTTGGAAAAGTGCAAATAATGGCTTTAAAAATGAATGACACATTCTACCAAATAATATGAATTTTTTTTGAGTAATTGTTGTTGCATATTTTCTATTATTTGGTAGAATTTATTTAGATTTTTTTTTTAATGAACATACCTAAAATTACAGAACAGTGTTGAGTCTGCCATATGCCAATCATGCGATTAAAGTGTCAACTTTATGAATGAAAGTTCAAATCAGAAATTCTGACATGTTTTCAACTTTTTGAAAGCGATATACTTCTGCTTCTGTCTCTCACTTGCTCCTCAAGCAGGTTTTCTTTCTGATCATTGTGTATGAGTTTCTGACCAGTAGGAGCCATCACTTTCTTTAGCTTTTTTGTCTTTAAGGTTGTAATGAATAAATAATTTAAAATATATATACAAGGAATATTTGCTATTTTGGAAGCTATACAAGTATAGTGTAGTATAGTATAGTAAAAATGGCCATTTTTGTTTCAGTGCACTTTCGGTTTAAGCCCTGCCCACATTAGGTTCTGTCTTAATACAGAGACATTTACAGGTAATATCTTCTCTGCACACCCCAAATTCCCAGCAACTATTGCTGTTGTCACTGTCACACAAACCTGTATCCACGTCAACACACGAGAGCTGCCGACCTGCTCTGTCCAATCAGTGCTTGCTGTGTAGATGACTGCTTATTGATGCAATATTGTCATGTAATTTGCTGATTCATATGGAGTTTCCAGTTATTGTCTGAAACTGCAATCAGCCCCGACATCAAGATCAGGTCTGACTGGCTGCTGCATGCAGATTTAGAGGATTATGAAGACAATAGGCTCAGACCTTCTGAAGCTGGTCTGGTACCACTGTGAGATCACGTCTTGGATGTTTGTGTATTTAGGGGCAAATAGGATACGAGTGGGAGTATTTGTGGCTGTTTGAATGTTCACGTGTGAGAGCGAGCAACATTGAGACTGATCGCTCCATCAGTTAGCACTCATTCACCCTGTGGTGTGTGTGTTTATGTGCGTGCATATGTGAGATTACGGTTTAGGGCTTTGGTTAGCAGTGTGGTGCCATGTCTTATTCTCCTTGATTTATGATGGTTGAGATGGAAAACTCCCATAATCCCCAATTTTTCATTGTCAAAACCATAATACCACAAACACACAGCAAACACAAACACATGCTAAAGAACATCTCTCTGACACTCGTTCTCTCTCATCTTCTCTCTTTTCCATGTGTATTTTCTCCCTGACAGTGTTTGTAGTGTGTTCATGTCCGTGTGAGTATTTGAGCATTTGTGTGATTGATAGAGTTGGTTGGTTCTCCTCAGCTAACCCTGTTGGTTGGCTCATCTCAGGGTGTGTGGGTCTCATGTCACTCCCCTACAACCTCTTAAAACACTCCACCCCCTCAAATCCCTCACATTCCTGCCTGCACACACACACACACAGACACACATACACACTATGATGGTGTATGACGTTCAGTCCTCTCTTAAGGCATCCGACCACTAAAACACGGCACTTGTGCAATCTGGACAATTTGTAGGTTATTAAGAACAGTGACAAAGGGGATCTCCATCGTTAAGTTACAATATAATGCAAAATATTAGCATACATTAGTATGGTTCATTTACAGGTATGGACCCATTTAAATGCTAATTAACATGTTCTTGATTTGTTTAAAACAGGCTACAAAATAATATATAATATATATATATATATATATAAGGTTGGGGGGTTACTCAATGTTTTATTGTCTTATGCTCGCCAAAGCAACTTAAAAAACAACTTTCATTTTTTAAATATTTTTATATACTCCAGTATATTGTTATATACTTTAAGTGTCAAATGATTAATCAGAAATCATTCTAATACGCTGATTTGGTGCTCAAGAAACATTTAATTATTATCAATGTTGGAAACAGTTTGTGGTTTGGTGTTGTAGAACACACACAAAATATGAATATATTCAAAATTGACTTTAATCATGAACGCAGGAGATAAACACATTACAAAAAGACAATAACTGACAGAGAACTGAACAGGGATCATACGGTATGTATGAGATAATAATGAACTAAATTTGACACCGCTGATGATTATAAGTAACTAGAGACTAACAGGGACATGATCAGAAACTGAAACTAAACAGTGCAGGAAAACATGAACTAAAGGAAACAGAACAGAATATCAAAATAAGACTGTGACAGTCGAACTGCTTAATCATTTTGTGGAAACTGAGACATTTTTTTAGGATTCTTTGATGAATAAAAAAATCTAAATAACAGCATTTATTTGAAACAGAAATCTTTTGTAACATTATAAATGTATTTACCCTCACTTTTGATCCATTTAATGCATCTTTCTTGAAGTATTTAATTTTAACAAAAACTCCGTCTTTTAGTGTCTTTACTCTCATTACTGACTTTTGAATGGCAGTGTATAAAAGGTAACATACATCAAAAGATCAAATCACTGTTTTGGCAAACAAATATTGTAATTCATAAATTAACATATAATTGAACATTTAAATTGAATGTGATAACTTTCCCCAACCTGACATAAAAAAAAATAGAGCTGCTGATTTAGACCTGGGACCAGGGTTCAACATCTTGGTTAAAATGTACCTTCATTATGTAGATGACCTTTGTCTGAATGTTCTAGTGTGGTTTTCCTGCAATCACTTGTTTACCCAACTGCTACTGTATAGCAAAAATATGATATTAAAATATGATATAAAATTCACAACAAAAAAAAATCTAATTTAAGAGGTACTAGACAAAATGTGGACTAAATTTGGATACCTATGAACTTTGCATAGGTATAGGATAGTCCAATATAAATAGTTAGCCTGTTTAGAGGTGTGTGTGTGTGTGTATGTGTGGCCTGGTAAACCCTACATTATGGGGACAAAATGTCCCCACAAAGATGGCAATATCCGAAATCCTTGTCCATTTTTTGGTAATTCATACTAAGTGATGTTTTTAAAAAATGTAAAAATGCAGAAAGTTTCCTATGATAGGTAGGTTTAGGGGTAGGGTTAGTGTAAGGGGATAAAATATACAGTTTATAAAGTATAAAAACCATTATGTCTATGGAAAGTCCCCATAAAACATGAAAACCCAACATGTGTGTGTGTGTGTGTGCGCGTGGTTCAAGTGAACTGAGCTCTTGAGGCCTGTTGTTAACAGCATGAGTTAGTGAGGGCCCATGGAGCCAAGACAGGACCGGGCCGCCTGTATGATGAATGACTGCTGTATTAATACTCCACTAGACCTTCATATTACTCTTCCATTTAGAACATTTGTCTTCCAGCCTTCAGGAAATATCATATGTAATGTAGTAACACAAGGAGCATGTGTGTGTGTCGTAGTAAGTAAATATATGAATCTGACAAGTACTATCAGGCAAAATAATTCTCATTGTTTGTGGAATACAATTCTGTCGTCATTCAGTCTGTTTTTAGTCCATTTACTACACTCAAGGGATTGTGTGTATATGTGTGAGTGTGGGGGATGCTGTTAACCTTTAATTCCAGAGTAGTTTGTGTTTTATATATTTCTATAATGGCTGATGGAACCTCTATAGTTGGCATCTAGCAAAGCTACTATCGTGGGGAATCACATGTTAACCTCCAAAAATGCTGCTATTCAGCCAAAACAAAGCAACCATAATCGGCCAGAGTCAACCAAATCCCATAAGGCTGCTCCCCCACATACGCACACGCACATGCACATGATCCAGAGCTGCACAAGAACCCGTTTGCTCCCACCTCTGTCCTCCCCATCCCAAAACACACGCAGTTAAACACTGGACCTTGTGTCCACTCACCTATGAGAACAATTACTGCAGATAAGAGCTAAAAGAAAAGAAGGGAGGGAGAGAGGGCAGTTTGGATGTGAAGTGTGCATTAAACGTCCAAAGAAAAGAAACTCTATCTTCTCTCACACTAGTCTCTTTCAGCAGGAGATGGCCATTACTGTAAGCCATGATGCTGCTCTTCTCTTCTCTCTGTTTGCTCCTTCTTGTAAATAGGGTGCTCTGAGACATTAAAACCTGTAAGAATCTGTGTCCAGAAATGTAACTGTGATTTAAAAAAAATTTTTTTTTTAAGGCTTGAACCATGAGAGAAACTGAAACTTTCGCTTTTCGCGTTTGCAAAGTTAGTGTTGAGGTTGTGAGATGGGCTTTCCCACGACTGAAATTGATCCCTCCTTTTTTGCTCTTCCTCTTTCCTGCAAGTATGCGAATTCTCTGGCTCATCTCCTCTCCATTCTATCCTTTCTGTCAGGTCACTCGGTGCCTGCCAAAAAACACTTTCTTGTCATATAACACTTCTCCAATTTGGTTATCTGTCAAGAGCGTAAGTAGTTCAGTTTAGACAGGCACATAGGAAAGATTATGTAGAGGGTGCATTAAGCTGTAGGTTTTAAATGAGCATGGAAATACAGATATAATGCTTGCTATTATTGTGTCCTATAGTGTAAAAAGTTCACAAAGAGCTATTTCTACCTAATCTGACCCTCAAAATTTACGTTTGTTGGTGTAACTTATACAGTCAGGTTGTTCAAGTGTCAATATAGGTACATTCAGTAGTTTGGTGCTAATTAAAAAGTTGTACAAATAAATTGTTTTTGTGAAGAAACATCTGAATGGTGTACACTCACATGAGGTGAAACAACTCATAATAGTTTTCTTTAGAAATTGTTGTAATAATGTCTGGTATGGGTCCCTCAATGTATTTCGTCATGCTGAAATGATGTGAGCCGCTGTGTTTAATTAAACGATGGAGAGAATCCTCACATTCATTGGCAGCTGCCTCTGTATGTACACTAGTGTAGTTTGGCGATGTGAGGAGCAAAAATTAGACAATGGAAGACAGTTGTTATCATGCTTTACCAGCGGAGACAGCAGGAGAATCAGTACCTGTACGGCTGAAGAAGGAGAAAAGATCTGAATCCAGAAGACAGAAAGACAGAAAAAAGAAAATAAATGAGCATAAACTCAAGGAAAAGGAGGAAAGATGCAATGATGGAGTTGTGATGCCCAAGTTGCCCAAGGTAAGGGAATTAATTATTGTGTAAAGAACTACTGAATAACCCCTTTTAAATTGTATTTTTGACTTTGACTTTAAATAAAATAAGGTGTTGACACTTTTAGGTTTACTGACAAAACATTTTAACACAATAGGTATAAACTAAGGATATAACATTAAATCCTTGTTTATGGAAAATATTAATCTCTGAAATCTGACAGATATTGCTGAAATTGGTATCCTGAGTCTGTGACAGCCCTAGACTCTTGTAAACATAACAAATGTATCAGAACACAAAACCCAAAAATGAAGAACTTTGATGGACTGTCTGCCTGTCAGTCGTTTTCTCTGTTTGTTGACATGTCTTCAAGGGCAGGGTTTTGGAGGGAGGAGGCGGTCTAAATCAGTGGCTAAGTCTGGGGGACGTTAGCAAAACAGCTAACACTGCTTACAGCAATGTGTGGCTCAGTGGATGAAATTGTGACTGCTCACTGAGACAAACATTTTTCATTTTTTAAAAATGCCAATACATTGAAAAGTCAAAGTCACTGGGGTCCAATGTTGACTTTCATTATATGGACAAAAACAGTTCTTCACAATATTATGTCTTGTGTTCTTGCAGGTTTGAAACAACATGATGACAACATCTCTTTAGCACGGCCATCACTATAGTCATTCTGGGAGAGGTTGATATTATCACCAGATGGTGATGATTTAGCATGTTACTGCTGCCTCCTACTTGTCTCTGTCCACCACTCTGGTGACGAGTCAGCCATTACGAGGGGTCACGACTTTAAGGTTACATCCTGTTAACATCTGTATTTCTGCTGTAGGGCCATCTTCAGAACTGAGATAACCATTGTATATCTCTACAAAGGTGCAAGTTCATAACTGTTCATAACTGTATACAGTGCATCTCCCCCAAAACTGAAGCATGACTCCACCGCCTTCTTATCTGCAGGTTGTGGCTGTTTTACTCGTCATTGTGAGTTTATCTCCTCATCAGTGTGTGAGTGAGCTTCTGCCTGCTGTCACTCCGCTGAGACAGACACCAATACTTGAGAAAACTCTCTTTGACACCTGCAGCTGCCTGAGTCCTGCTGAGAGCTCTGTATAGTTAAAGAGCACATATGTGCACAGACAGCAGACGTACACATACACACGAACAGGTGTGGAGGTGTGGAGAGACCATAGATGTATGCCTTCAAACGCTTCAAATTTTTGTCTTTGAACACGCACATGCATTGGTTTCTTGAGTTTCTTGCACTCTCCTGTATGTTATAAGAATGTGTGTGTATTTTGAATACTTTTTTATGTGATTTAGAGAGCCAAATTGGCCACGTAATGTTTTTTTTTAAAGCGAAATAGAGACTACTAATTACAAGACAGCTGAGTATAATGTTCCTTTGTCCCTTGTGTCAGGAACAATGCCCGGTATGTGTGAGGTGTGTAATGCTATTATTGTCCTTAACAGAGACATTATAGACACTTGTCCCCACCCTTTTCTCTTTCTCTCTCTCTCTCTCTCTCTCTCTCTCTCTCTCAGAGTCAACATCAGCTTTTTCATTTTTTTATGTACTTTTTATTTAACTGTTTGTGATTTGTTCATTTTCAATGAAAAAATTAAAGAAAATTATGGGCAAATTAAAAGAAAAGGAAAAAAAATACAATAGAATAAAAATGGGATGAATTTACATACAAAAATATGGTGTATGCTCTCCCTCTCTCTCCCTCACTCCAATAACAATGAGTTAGATGAACGTAATATGAATCGACTGTTCCAAACCCTGCAGTGCAGAAAATACACAACATTTTATGTAGTTACTTGATAGCTGCGTGGAGAGAGCGAAAGAGAGATGTGTTTTTACACCTGATTAGATTAATGGAAAAACACTGGTAGTTTTGTTACAGAAATATGATAGAAAAATATGAAATATGTTTAAGCCAATATCTGCAAGTCCCTGCCTCCTTTTAAAGATGCTGTTCCAGAATCTGGTCGACAAACCCTTTTGAATTATGAAAACTTTTAGTTATAATTGTGAGGGTAATAGCTCTTCATGGACCCTGTTCCACATATCTGAGATTCATCTATATGCTGGTGCATGTACTCTCTGGTCGTCAGTTTCTGAAGTGCTTACTGTTCTGAGGTTTGGACTTTGATGAGGTAGATTGTTCAGTGTTAAGGCACGCAAACTTACTTGTGCTGCACACTTATGTACAATATATTGTATTGTTCTTATGTCAATGATTAATATTATGCTGCACATAGAGAATACAGAGTACACAGAAACTGGTTCTCCAGAGTCTGACATAAGCTATCAGAGCTGTCGCTTGTGTTGTGTTATCTGGAAGAGAAAGAGGTTGTGTGACGGTGGTGGTTCTGAGGGTGGAGTGTTTGTTGTTATTGCATTAACCTGCAGCTGTGATGGTACTTTGAGTGTTAGCGGTTTGAGGATATGGCCTGGCTGCCAACCTACGTGTACACACACACACGTACACAAACATGCACACACATACTGTTACCTGTATTCTGCAAGTCTGTATAATAGCGCTCCATTGTTGGCGGCTGATCCTGTGTAATGAAATATGTTCTTCAAAACCACAGAGTGGCAAACAAGTCATTCTTTCGGAGGTGTGCCGACCATGAAAGAACCACCCGGCATCAGACACAGATTAGGAGATTAGCTATGCTGAATAACTGTCCAAATGTACATCCTTGGATTATCACTCACAATAAGGGTGAAAATGAGTGGAAACCCCAAGTGCATCTATCCATGACATTTCCTCCTCCTACTGTGTCATAATAATATGTTTAATATTTATGTAGGGCCTTTCCTGTGCTCAAGGAAATGGTGTCTGGGCCCTATTCATAAGCATTATTCATGATACATGACAGTTTACTTAAGATTGAATTTATGAGTCATTTACATGAATAAAGCCCTCTGTTCCTAAAAATGTGACCTACCTGGCAAACCTTGGAAAAAAATGGACAGTTGACCCCAAAACAGGGGCATAGCCACAAGGACTATTGTTGAGCGCACATCCCCTTTTCACAAACATCGCTGGAAGTTTGTAGTTTGGTCGTATATAGCAGTAACAAAGAAAGTAAAATAAGAAGCATATTACTAACGTTAACTGACGGTAAAGAGAGAGAGAGAGAGAGCGCACTTCTGTTGCATGCTCTTGATTGCTGATCGTTCTCTCAGCACACATGCATCATTTGATTTAAAATTAAATCGTATGCGCAAGTAAAAACATGAACTGTTACATGATTTATGTATAATGAGTGGTTGCCTACATTATTACAGGAAGGCAGTACAGTAATCAAATTATGTTTTCAAGAAGTTTTCATCCGAACTGCCTCAGACAGTGCGCAAAATAGCCCATTGAATGGAGTTCTCTCTCTAATGTCTTCTTGAGCTTTAACGGACAAATTCACACAAAATTATGCCCGTATAGGCAAATATCCTTGTGAAATATAATCGGTTATGTCTTAAGTAAACTTAAACAGTTGAAAAGAAAACATGTTTGTACCAGTATGTTGGATACGAGCAGATAACTGCTGTATTTTTCCTCAATATTAACAACAAAAGACAAAGAAAATCCCTCACTGCTCTTGACTGGTTGAGCCCTCTAAATATTCACTGTGCTATTAAATTAAAGATAAAATATGATAGAACAATAATATGAACAGTGAAAGTAACGGTAGCTTCAATACATTTTAACAGCCATAATTAGGCATGAAAATAACTGAATGAAATATCTATTTGCTTGATTCATATTCATTTGGTTCCTCTGCCAAACATTAGTAATAAATTAAAAATGCAATTAAATTACAGGTATCGTACTAAAAATAAAAGTGTTTGTATCGGACTTATTCTGGAAAAAGTAAAAAAAAAAATTGGACATCCCTAATATATATTGCGGCCCCCTCATTTTTAGATGGGACCCCTCAAAAATAAAATTCTGGCTTTGCCATTGCCCCAAAGATGTAAATTCTGTCATTATTTGCTCACTCTCATATCGTTCCAAAACTGTATGACTTAATTTTTTTCCTGTGAGACAAAAAAGAAGATATTTCCCACTCTTTTTAAGCTATAAATTTGCATGATGTTTCCAGTTGTTTGTAATTTACTGGATGAGGATCAAGGATAAGGTTTTTTAAAAATATGTTTTATAATACTGTGGTGTGTTTTACTCAATTTGTACCTAATAAAGTATATTGTAGCTTGACGTAACTAGAAAAATGTATATTTATAAAAAAATGCCTATGGTGTTTTAAAATTAAAAATGTAACATTTTATTAATTTACATGTCTTTTCCAGGTCTAGAAATCACACATTTAAAAGGTTATATCTAGGTTATATCCAGGTTTTCCAAGACTGTGGGAACAATGGTTTTTTAAAGACAAACAATAAATAAATACATAAGTAATATCTTGGTTTTTAATTGTTTTAGCATATTTTAATACTTGTTTTGTCTTAAAACTTTTTAATCATCTTGAGGCCTTGGATGTTTTTCTGAGGCCCTCTAGTTGTGAACCACTGAACTAGGGACTGCACTTTTTTAATTGGTATAATTTTATTTTGTACAGTTTTTGACTCTATTGCTTTCTGTAGAAATGTCACAAACATTTGGTGATGTTTGGTTGTCACCCATGTTCATTTAGTGTTCAGTGTTCATTTAGTTTAGTTTGTTCATTGGTTACTTGTATATTTAGCCCTTTTGTTCTTTCTGTCTTTGAGCAGAAATTGTCCATGTAACCAGGTTTTAGTCAATAAGTGTCGACCTGGACGTTATGGTGTTTTAATGAAGATGGATCACTGAAGAAATGTCACCACTGCAATGCACAGAGATCATAGTAAAAAGACCTTTTCTGTGTATGTGTGGTTTTTGTCATTTTAGTGTGCCAAAGAGCAGAGCATCCAAAGCACAGCTAAATGATGTCATTAGCTAATCTGGCACAGGTACCTACACTTAATTACCTGTAAACCTGACGATAAGCACACACACACACACACACACACACACACACACACACACACACACACACACACACACACACACACACACACATATTTCTGTGTTTATCTCTATCTCTCTCTAAATGCATGCATTCCTGTCAAACCATTGGTTGGTATCAGACAAGTGTCAACACGGCTTCTCCACTCTTGGTGAAGCAGAATGTACGAGAGAAAAAACACGCTAGTTTATCATAGCCAGTGTGACAGGAACACAACAAAGCAACATGCCAAAATGAACACTCCCTGACCCCCAGATTTCTGTCTTCCCACTGCGAACAGAGAGACAGGTCAGACTGGATTAGGTGTCTAGACTACAGAATTAACCTAAATAGAACAACATTTGTGTACTTCACCTGCAGATATCTATTATATGTGGCAGCTAGAGATTATAATACTGTGATGTAGCTTTCAGCCACTGGAGTTTGGGTGTTTCTGTCACTTGATATGGTGTTATATTAATTGGTATTTAAACCTGGTTAAACATTGTCATGGAAAGCATCCATTTACAGTGTCATTTTTATTCATTGCCTGACATAAATGGATTAATGTCAGAGAGCTTTGATGACGGCTTTATTCATGCCAGCCAATCTAAAAAATATTCTTAAGGTTTGGTTTAGATTTGATCCTGCCTAGTGTTTGCAAAAGCATCGGATAAGTGGCCTTTTTAAGTCATCGGTTGTCAAAGCCTGTTGTAAACATTGAGTCATGCATAAACTAGGAGATATGGAAGATCTTTAGAGCTTTCCGTCTGAAGGTGTAGGTGTGTTGGAAGTGACTCAAAGGGATTTAACCATGCACTGACTGTTCTGGATGGGAGTCTGCTGTACAATTTCAGGCAGCATTCACAAGTGTTTCTTGTGATCAAGATGCTGCCATCTCAATATACAGATACGGCAAAATGAAAATCTACACAATACTCAGGGCAGGTACTCTGCACTTTTCTACAGCTCAGAAGGACCCTCTTTTTATTCTTACAGAGATGTTTAACATACTTCAGAAATGCGCTTTGCTCTTTAGACCTCTTATTATCTGCATGCCGACTGTTTGTCTGGTCGCACTTGTTTATCAGAAAACACCTTGTCTCCCCTGTCAATCTTTTTTCTCTATTTATCAATCTTTCTAGAAGAATAGAAACCCTTTAGTTGACACAGTAGTTTAAGTGACGCTATGTTTAAATGTGATAAAACATTGGGGGAACCAGACAAAATGATGTATTATTGTAAATAAATACTGTAAAATTGATTTATTATAGCATATCTATATTTGTTTTATTAGTTATCATTAGTTATTCAACTGGATTGCAGTAATAAAACATTGATCATTCTTAGTTAAAGGATGAATAGTCACGCATGACTTGAGCCCATAGCGCTATATTGACAGAGTAGAAGGTATGCCAATGAACTTGTTAGTCTAATTCTGTTGCCTGTGTTGTGGTAGTCTGTAAATGACTCCAGTGTCATGTGATTCTGGATGTGTTCTTTCTAACTATATAGGCCCTGTTTACACCTTGTATTAAGATGTGTTTTGGTCGATTGGATTGCAAACAGATGAGGGAGACACATTCCTGTTTACACCTGGTGTTTTAATGCTTCTCTTTTGTCCACTTTCAACCACTTCTGTCCAGATTTTTCGAGGGGAGGGTCTATGGACGGGTAAGTGTATGAGCTTTTTAAGATATTTCAATCTAATAGACAACATAAGCTCGTACAATTTACATATGAATGCGCCCGGAGATGACGGAAAAACATACAGAGAGCATCAGCTTTCGTTTCTGCTCTGACAGCCGCAAGACCATGCCGAACGCTGTAAGTGCATGTTAGAAATCATGAATGGTGAGAAAATATTGTGCTTGGGAGTTGGGATGTTTTTCGTCTTCAAACCAAACTTGGGTCTTCTACTGACAAAGTTTAAGTCCCGTTGGCTAGCATACTTCCCATTATGTTTACGCATTAAGTCAGTAGGCGGTCTTTTGTGGCTGTTCAAATGTATTCGACCACATCGACCACACATCTACACTACGCAAGCAATCCAGTCAAATGTGTTTTTGACTACTTCTGGAAGTGGTTAAAAGTGGACAAGCTCAAAATGTTTTAGACCCTGTTTACACCTGTATTTAGCGTCATCCACTTATGATCCGATCGACCCTGTTTACACTTAATACCAGGTGTAAACAGGACCTTAGATATGTTATGTATCTTTGGGTGATAGATTTTCTTTAGTAGTCATGATACATTTAAAGACTAATCAGAAATGTTTGTTTTTTTAGATGAGATCAAAAAGCCTTGAACACGTCCACACTTCACTTGAGGAAAAACAGCTTATCACTGGGGCAGTGCCCTTAAAGGGACAATGTTGTAGCTTATCTACCACTATATCACTATATCACTATATCACTAAATCACTAAATACTAATATACTGTAAGTGTATATTACTAAAAGGGGCTAATTGCCCCAGTAATAAGCTGCCCCAGTAATACAAAACTGACCCAGTAATAAGCTGTTATGCCCCTAAATGTATAGTTTTTGCACATATTTTTGATATAATTCAAAATGCTTCATCACATCAATCTGAAAGTGTGTTATACATATATTATTTGTTTGGGAGGAGATTTCGCTTTGGTCCGTCTCTCTTCTCTGTCCCAACGAAAGATGCTGCAACATGGACACAAACTGCTTTCCTAACTACCAACGGTCATACCAACACTGACAATAAACTGGTTACCTCATCATTTATTGATTTATTATCTGCACTCAAACAATATTTAGTTATGTATTTGAATTGAATATAAACTTCCCATCCATTTGAATTGCACAGTTTTAAAATAAATTAATAAACTTAACGTGATGCATATTTGTCAGTCATACATTTGTTTCAATATCATACATTTAACTAACTGAATATTAATAGACATTGTTTGACAACTAGTTTAACTGTTTATACTTTTTCACTGAATAAATGTCATTGTTTTCACAATGACCAGATGTATGTTGATTTCCAGCTATTTTAATAAATGCATTTTGAAAATATGATTAATTAAAATTAAATAAATAGTTAATAATAGATTTTTTTAAAAATGTTTAAATCTTTCTTTTTCAAATATGCATTGCATTTTATTTATTAGTTTGTTTATGTTAAAACTGTGCGATCTAAATTTTATATGCAATTCAAATACATAAATCTTAAATTTAGGCCTACGTATTTTTTGTTAGTTTAGTTTCCTCCATGATATATTCTTCAATATGACCATATTGTTTATCATTTATTCTAAAACATTTATGTGACTGTAAGCAGTGTTGATGAGAGACTGATGTTAAAGCTCTGAGTATGATGCCGTCTAGGACAAGGGAGAAACAGATCTTTGAATGTGTGCGCCCATCTCACGGTGTGTCTGTCATCGAGAGAATAATGGGAGATGAATGTGTGCGTATGAAAGCGAAGCCAGGTGTGTGTATTTCCGCTCTTATGCTCCTGTTATTTAACCTCTGCTGTGTGAGATTTAGAGTCTGATAAGACTGCAGCGCTTGGTAACAGACGCTTGGTCACTTGGTTTCTGAGAGAGATAGGTGCTCGGTAACCACAGCCCCGGGGCCAGGCCCTGCCCCCTCGGCCACAGGAAGTGTGGAGACTGATAAACACACAGCACTTCCTCTTTCTGTCCCACATCTTCTTAACCAGCAACTTCCTCAGAGTAGAGTCTTACATAACCCGCACACACAATCGTGCACACTATCACCGCAGGTACAAACATGCACATACACACAGGCATACACGTACATACACACACGCACATACTGTGGTGAGCTCAGGTTGGGGCAAATGCATTTAAACTTAATAAATGCACAACATTTTATAGTTCGAGCAAACATAATAATGGTAAATGCAATATTAAATAAAATATACATGTATTATAAGACTTTTGCTTATTTACTTGTAAGATCACCCAGCTTACCTTCTCACCTGATGAAATCAGTGAATGTGTGTAGCATGTCGTGATCTCACACACCAACTTTATCTGTCAAAGCTATCACAGTAGTAACGGTGAGAATTTTGGTTTATTACTGGCTCATCGTTGTTTCTTTGAATAAGTCTGTGGACACATGTCTGATGTCTTCACTGACAGCTGTTTCCAGTCACTCCATTACAAGTGGCCTGAGACCAATAAACACACTGTGCACACACAAACACAGAACACAAATACTCTGCACAGAAACATTATTTTCCTTCTGGTACAAACAATTTCACTTCATTTCTGACTCAGATTTACATGAGTGTGAAATGCATGTGTTTCTTCTCAGCCCTTTCCTCCATCCGGAGTGGATGTCACTACTGCTTCAAAATGTTTGGACATGTGCGTCCAGATAGTTTCCGGTCATTTATTATTTAGTTTTATATGTGTGTAGCTCTATTCATTTTATGGGTGCCTGTTTTTCTCTCTGAATATAAAAAAAATTAAAGACTGTATTTTGCCATTTTTTTCTCATTATACCATCTTTATATCTCATGTTTTTGACTTTTTTTCCTAATATTTGTTTCTCATAATTGCTACTTTATACACTCACCTAAAGGATTATTAGGAACACCATACTAATACTGTGTTTGACCCCCTTTCGCCTTCAGAACTGCCTTAATTCTACGTGGCATTGATTCAACAAGGTGCTGAAAGCATTCTTTAGAA
Source organism: Rhinogobio ventralis (assembly GCA_039654625.1). NCBI lineage: Eukaryota > Metazoa > Chordata > Actinopteri > Cypriniformes > Gobionidae > Rhinogobio > Rhinogobio ventralis. The sequence goes on from CM077193.1 coordinate 29,906,657, forward strand.
ATGTTGGCCCATATTGATAGGATAGCATCTTGCAGTTGATGGAGATTTGTGGGATGCACATCCAGGGCACGAAGCTCCCGTTCCACCACATCCCAAAGATGCTCTATTGGGTTGAGATCTGGTGACTGTGGGGGCCATTTTAGTACAGTGAACTCACTGTCATGTTCAAGAAACCAATTTGAAATGATTGGAGCTTTGTGACATGGTGCATTATCCTGCTGGAAGTAGCCATCAGAGGATGGGTACATGGTGGTCATAAAGGAATGGACATTGTCAGAAACAATGCTCAGGTAGGCCGTGGCATTTAAACGATGCCCAATTGGCACTAAGGGGCCTAAAGTGTGCCAAGAAGACATCCCCCACACCATTACACCACCACCAGCCTGCACAGTGGTAACAAGGCATGATGGATCCATGTTCTCATTCTGTTTACGCCAAATTCTGACTCTACCATCTGAATGTCTCAACAGAAATCAAGACTCATCAGACCAGGCAACATTTTTCCAGTCTTCAACTGTCCAATTTTGGTGAGCCTGTGCAAATTGTAGCCTCTTTTTCCTATTTGTAGTGGAGATGAGTGGTACCCGGTGGGGTCTTCTGCTGTTGTAGCCCATCCGCCTCAAGGTTGTGCGTGTTGTGGCTTCACAAATGCTTTGCTGCATACCTCGGTTGTAACGAGTGGTTATTTCAGTCAAAGTTGCTCTTCTATCAGCTTGAATCAGTCGGCCCATTCTCCTCTGACCTCTAGCATCAACAAGGCATTTTCGCCCACAGGACTGCCGCATACTGGATGTTTTTCCCTTTTCACACCATTCTTTGTAAACTCTAGAAATGGTTGTGCGTGAAAATCCCAGTAACTGAGCAGATTGTGAAATACTCAGACCGGCCCGTCTGGCACCAACAACCATGCCACGCTCAAAATTGCTTAAATCACCTATCTTTCCCATTCTGACATTCAGTTTGGAGTTCAGGAGATTGTCTTGACCAGGACCACACCCCTAAATGCATTGAAGCAACTGCCATGTGATTGGTTGATTAGATAATTGCATTAATGAGAAATTGAACAGGTGTTCCTAATAATCCTTTAGGTGAGTGTATTTCACAATATAAATATCTCTCAATATTCTTTGTTACTCGCATTGTGACATTTATCATCTCACATTTTGACTTTGTTTCTTGTAACTGTGACTTTATCTTACAGATAATGAATTTATTTCTTAATTTATACTTTATATACATTCTATGTGTTAGTTTACGCAAATAGCAGTGGTTGACATTGATTCTTACATCCTCAATTATATTCTAAACAATTAATAATAATAAAAAACTATTACTTTTAACATATAAAAAAACTGTTTGCTATATGGGTGTGTAACTTTGTAGATTTTCACTGAGCAAAGCAACCAGTCATGATGCACGAAGATACTTATTCCATTTACTGACCCCCCATAACACACGTATAGTCCATGCTATGACACTCATTGTTTCTCTATGAGCATAGGCTGGGTAAGGGTCAGGTCATATTTACCCGAGTGAGATGGGTATGCTGCTCTTTGTTCATATTCTAAAGAAAAAAGTTTTTCTCAGGAGTGCAAACACTCTCTGCATGATCTGACCAACCTGCAAAGTATGTGCATGTTTGATCATGGGTGTGTATTTAAGTCAGAAAAATGCTGTATCTTCAGTGAATTTCAAGGAAGCCTAACTTTTGTTCTGTATGACTCAGTTGAAGAGTGTGTCTAATCATGATGAAGTTAGATCGTTGCCACAACACACTGCTGAGATGTGCATATCACACAAACACACTTACCTGGCACCTGGCACACTACCCTTACAAAGCACTGAATTACATTGATAGAGAAATCATGTCTTATTTTTAAATGCAACACTCAATTAAGCGGTTACCTAGATTTTTCCCCATCAATGCTCTCTCTCAAGCCTGGCCTCACTACCCTGTCATTAACCTATTATCATATCATCAACCTATTAACAATCATGACAAAGTGATTGCCTGAGAATCTGTTCTCGACAGGTACTATATGCCAAGCTAATAAAGTGAAGTGGTAACTGGTTAGTTATTTTTTATTAGTTATTTAATGTATTTCACTTTAAAGGGGACCTATTATGCAAAATGTACTTTTACATGGTGTTTGAACATAAATGAGTGTTGGCAGTGTGTGTACACAACCACCCTTTAATGGTAAAAATCCACCCACTTCTCTTTTTTTATCCCCATAAATCATAAGCAGTGTTTCAGAAAAAGCTGTTTGCAGATTCTAGCAATATGATGTCACATTGCAGGCCCCACCCACGACTGTTGACGGACTCTGCCGTATTAGCATAGACCCCGCCCTGAGTGAACTGTACACAGTCCGCCATGTTTATCTCCTCCTCTTTCTTCTGAGGAACACAAAAGAAGATATTTGAAAGAATGTTGATAACCTTACAGTTTTGGTCACAATTGACTTCCAATTGACTTATATGGACAAAAAACAAACAAACAGATATTTCTCAATATTATAGTCAGGTTTGGAATAACAAGAGGGTGAAAACATTTTGACAGAATTTTGACAGCTTTAATTTCATAAGAGCAGATCTGTTACAATACATAAATGCTTGTTGTAGCATTTATCCTTTCTTGTTCAGATTCAGTAGTGGTGTGATAAAATTTGGCTGTAAAAATAGGTTTTGTGTCAAAAATATATATATATTTTCAGTGTTAATGTGCAACCAGTCGCATTTATTCTGTGTTTACTTGTATTCAGTGGCGAGTATTTTCTGAAGATGTTGAAAACATTCATGTTTGGAAGAGCAAAAGGGGGGCAGAGGAAGTATTTCTTCATTAGCACAAGTGAGAGTGATGGTGTTTTACAAATTAAGTTTACATAGTCTCATGATAAAGTGATGTTTTACTTGCTTATGTCTGTGTGTGAGAAATATAGAGACAAGGAGAGGGATGCTATCTCAGGCTTTGAGGGAGGGAGCTGAAGACAAAGAAAGAGAGGAATTTGAATTTGTTTTCTTGTTTATTTGCAGATACAATGTGAAATATCTGCTGAGAAGAGACTTGATACAGCTGTTCAGAACTTTGTTTCTTTTCCTTTCTCTACATCTCAGTCTGTGAAAACAATGTGGCAGTATGTCTTAATGTCCTATACAATCAAGTATTTGCACCTAACAACATTAACATCTTTATTCTTGTCAAAGAACAGATTCATTGTCAATTTTATTTTGAGTAACAACCTCATAAACATCTTATTCCTTTGTTCCTGGAAATGTTTAATTTAAGAGCTGAGTAAAGTTTGACTTGGCACTGTTATCTGATTGGCTAAGGAGGAGCTGAATTTTGAGGTTAGAACCTTTTTAGTGGTTGGATTATCCAAATAAAAATGTGACTTAGTAAATGAGTCAGATCTTAGATCTTATCATGCAGTTATGGATGGTACAGATGAAGCAAAATCCTCAATTAAGAAGGTCCAATTAAAAAAAGAATCCACAGTATCTGTTCAATGAGGAAAGTGTAAACTTACCCTTTGTGCTTTTTCTCCAGAACAGACTTTACTGACAAGGAAAACTTTAAGATCACAAAGGTTATTATAAATGGAATTGTAAAGCATTTCATCTAATCCTGTCAATCACAAGACTAGGGTTTATAAATGGCTGCTTAACTCACTCACAATTATGACAATTCTTCCAGCATCCGTCTACTGCCCATGGGTATGATGGTGGATCAGGGGGATTATCTGAGCATAAAGAATTACATTACAGCGCTACCATAGAGCTTCTGAAGACCGATCATTTTATCGTGTTGGACTTTGTTTTAGCTTCAGGTGTCCAATGGCATACAAAATAAAAATGAAAATGAATTAAACATTAAATGGTAACATAATTATCAGTCACTTTAACCTTTTAAAGTTTAGGCTTAGTTAAAGTGATGAAATGGTTTGAAACAAGTTGAATACGCCACCAGGAATCACACAGAACAGAATGAAACCGCTATCACAGCAAATGTGTTACATGGATATGATGGCATTGCACTCATTTGATTAATCTTGTTGAATAATACAATAAAATAAACATTAATTCCATGAAATCAATATTCTATGACCAACAAAGATTTGTGAACATTTGTACATCTCTAAGTTATTCATACGTACAATGTTTCTCTTGTAAAAACATTCTATTCACACTATACCATTCAAACGTTTGGGATTGGTACGTTTTTTTTTATGTTTTTGAAAAAAGTATCTTATGCTCACAAGGCTGCATTTATTTGATCAAAAATTCAGTAAAAACAACAATTTAAAATAACTGTTTCTATTTTAACATATTTTCAAATACCAATTATTCCTCGGATGGCAAAGCTGAATTTCAGCATCATTTATGATCCTTCAGATATCATTCTAATATGTTGATTTGATGCTCAAGAAACATTTCTTATTATTATCAGTGTTGAAAACCGGGATACATTTGATTCTTTGATAATTAGACATTTCAAAAGAATAGCATTATTTGAAATAAAAATCTTTTGTAACATTAATTGTCACTTTTGATTAATTTAAATGCATCCTTGCTGAAAATAAGTATTAATTTCTTTAAAACACAAATACTGACCCCAAACTTTTAAATGGAAGTGTATGTCATTTAATTCTATTTCTTTGTCATTTCTATTATACTGTACAATAAATGAAGTGGTTCTAAAAGGAATTTAGGGTTTGAGTAGATTCTTGGACTTCACCTTCATCTTTACCTGTTTATCTTCATCTCAGTCAATGATTATACTATATGAATATGTGAAAGTCAGTTTTGCATTATATATTATATATGCTATTTCTATACCAGCATTTGGCTCTGTGACTGTTAATATGCACTGTAAAGGTCAATTTTGGTAATCTAATGAACATGTTAAATGCAAGCCAAGATGTGCTTGCTACATACTATGCCTTCCAGTAATATCAAGTCCTGCGAATGATGATCTGCATATACTGCAGGACATTGGGAAACACAATTGATTGGGGACATTACACATTGTGTACATTGTGTAATTTGCTCATTTCATTACATGTCAAACAGTATGAATGGACATATTGCTCAGGTCAGGGTATTCATATGCTGAACGTGCACATTGCATCATGTACTGCAGAGTGCTTTCTCATGAAAGTAGCAAAAAATAAAGAACTCAAAAGTGATGTCACAATAGAGAGATGGATCTGTTACATTGCTAGAATACAAATTACACTTATAGGATCCGGCATTGTGGTTGGGTTGAGGAGATTGCGCAATTGAAGTAATTACGGTTTTTCAGTAAATGGATGAGAAGTGGGCAGTGCTATGACCTTGTGTACCAGTGGGTGTGGGTGAAGGTGGCTTTTCTGCACGTATTTCTCATCAGCCCTGGTGAAAGTCACGGGAAGTTCCCTATTAACGGACAAAATGTTTCTGTAATTTCCTGAAGAGTTTGTAGACTTGTTAAATGATCACGAATACAGTATGTCAAATATGTATGTGTGATCTTGCTAAACAAAGCAAAAGCAGTTCAAATTAGAAGAACGGTGTGACTGGTTTCTTCTTTAGAAATCACATGTGTATCACTGACATCCGAGTAGCCCTATGATTCAAATCGCTGTAATACTGTTGTGCCTCTGTTGCAGGTATGTGTGCACACATGAGAAACACTGTACATGAGTGTGTGCTTTGCTATCTGGCGTACTCAGTACAGGGCAAAGCTCTTCACCGACTCTTAAAGGAAGTCAGCGGTACATGTGTTTTGTATATCTGTTGAGGTAACCAGACTATCCCAGATGCCATCTACCGCTGGGGGCCTGCGGTCTCTGTCACCCTGTCATCCCAACACACATACACACACGCACACATGCGCATAAAACCTTCAGCTTCCCGGCAGTCTCACCCCTCTCTTCACTTCTTCTGGTAAGTTTCCTCTTTCTCCCCCCATATCATGTACTTTGCATAGCACTGTCCATCTGCAGAGAGGAAGGACAGCATGTTTCTGAGATGTTTTATCAATCACACACACACGGATCTGACATCATTGAATGGAGTCCTACTTGTACCATTTGTTCTGGAGAAAACAGGATTTCACTGATGTCTTTTGAAATCTGTAAAACTTCAACTGAAATGAGGAAGGACCCTTTTGTGAGCCAGTGTATACGTTGATGAGCAGTAATGATAGTGTATGCAATCTAATAACTGCACTTCAGGAACATTACCACATACACACTGGCATTTATTAATATGTACAATTCCCAAAATACTGGAAGTTTGTACTTGATGCTTCAAAATGGTCTATGATAATTAAATATTATTTAGTCTTCGTACACATAACAGCACAGTAAATAGGATTAAAATTAATATTGAACTTCAATGAATGAATGAATATGTCATGTATATCATGTTCAGCAGATCTTGCTTATTTGCATGTACTAGTTAATTCAGTATATTTTATTTAATATATTTTATAAACAGGAAATCTGCGTTCGAAGCCGTTGTAAATTACTCTACAAACATACACCTGTGACCGCATCACATCAGTATTACTGCACCAATGCGTCTGTGTGTTGCTTGGCAAATATTTTTTCAAGAACTACATTGCTTGGCGGAAGTAAAATGTTTTTTATCAATAGCATTTAATTTTTGTGTACATGTTTATTTTATTAAACCTCGCCAGGTATGCGGAATAAATGTCTTATAAAAGCAATAGGCTCTGTGAAGCTGTTATTTACAGTGCTTAATAATGCCCCGCTCACCCTCCTCCCTGCCTCCCTGCCACGGAGAATCCAAAAAACCCGGCGCATCTCTGTGAATACTCGCTCAGGGCCCGGATGACAGAGACGAACACCGTAGTCCTGGATAGGGAGTTTTGTCAGTGGATGCAAGGGGTCCAGGACAATAGGATGTGTGAATGCAGGGTCTAACCACTCGGCACGTCAGAGTCTCCCTCCAACTCGTATGATTCCCTCGTCGGGGTCCAGTTCCGGAGACAGGGTAAGGAGATGACTGCTTCGGAGCACTGCTTTTCCTGACTTAAGGTGATGTAACTCCTCTGGGAAGCACTCAGCCTGAACTTTCTGGAAGATAGTCATCTCTGCCTGTCGATAGTCTGCTGCTGTCAAGGGCTCATCCCGGTCTGCCGCCCCGTGCACCTCCTGCGCTACAGCCTTGACCATATCCTTCTAGGACAGGTGTGACTGGCCTAGATGGGTCTATCTGCTCTAGATATCACTCCACACGAAGCACTGACAATGCTGAAGGAGACGGCGGATCCCTTCAGGGTCTGGACTTCCTGCCGAATTGTGCGGGGCGCAAGGTCTTAAGGCCTTTTATGCAGGCCCAGTTTGTCAACCGCCTCAGGGAGCAGCATCGTGTGCTCGGATCCATCGTCCAGAACGTATGTGTCTAGTGTCCTGTCTCTGTTGTGCAGGAGAACTTTGATGACTTTCAGTATAACACGAGAGTGGGCCGATGGTCTGTCCAGGTAGAGAACCTCCGTTCTGGTGCTCACCAGTCAACTTTCAGCCTTCAGCTGCTCAGCCTTGGGGCGTGTGTTGGCATCATGGAGGACTCTCAGATGCTTTCCTTGACACATCGCAGAGCCTCTTGAGGTCACATTGCGCTGCTTGATGTGCTCTCCCGTATCTCCAGCATCTATTTTCAACTCTGATCCACTCTATGACCTCCTCTTTGGTGAGTTTCTGGATTTAGGAAGTGCTCTGTGCACTCGCAATATGGGCATTAGGGTTTGGCTTTGCCCTTCCATCTCACTGCAGATGCACTCTGACACTCATGTCTGGTTTGTTGGTTCGACGTATAGCTCTCCGATCCATGTAGCACCGTAGCTGCTGGCTTGCTGCGTCGCTTCTCGGCTCGGTAGCCTGACAGCCATTGGGTGCAGATGTCTGAAGGGTTGTTGTAGCCTTGGCACCATGACTCGTATCGAAGCCATTCTGCCAGGTTGAGCAGTGTATGAGTGTGCCTGGGACGATGGAACATTTGACACCGGAAGTTCGCTCTCATCTCTACTTGAAGCTTGGTGAGGAGTTGGCATATACTTGGATGGTATGGTTGTGGTTAAGGATGTGTGAGTGTGTGGTTTCTCTGCAACACACAAAGAGCAGTATTCTAATAACAGCAACATCATTACAAATTATCATCATTCACATATGACTATAGGCTGCTCCCCTCATACAATAACAATGATGTATGAACACCTGATATAACATTTTCCATCACATTTGCTATCATTATTTATCTACATGACTTACTATAATATAATAAACATTATAACTCTGAACATTGTAGATCGACAGTTGAATTATTAGAGCTAGCACAGATGAATTTGCATCATCACGTAACATTCACAGCTGATAACGAGCATAAATCAGCAAACAAAGGATTAACAATACTCACTCTTATAGGACGCACACAAACACAAGATACATCTAATCTGAGGCTGACAATGGCTTTGATGCACGTCTTCAGCTCTTGTGAATGCCGCAAACCTGATCCTGCAGCAGCCGATGCAATCTGCTGTTTGCGCCGTGCTGAATGAACAGTGTCTCATTCAGTTCCCTAGCTCCCGAGCTTGTGAATCAGTATATCGTGTACACGAGTTCGGGCACTGGTAAGGACAGTAAAAGACGCTGGCTCACTACAAATTGGGACACTGATGAATCTATTTCTGGCAACGTGACAACGTCCTCATTGTACAACATCATTACTGGTATTTATGAACAACAGCAGAGCTTATATCTTTCTGACATTACTTGTAATGTTATTTAAAGTATATTAAAATACTTTGCTTGTTACATATACGTGCAACATTTCAGCTGTAAATAAATTATAAATGTTAGCTAGATTGTGTTCATTACCTGTCTAATGATGTATGTTTATGCTGATATATAATAAAATAATGTTTTTTCATTTTTAAAAACACATATTGTGAAGCACTCTATCAGAAATTAAAGGGGTCATGAACTGACTTTTTTATTTTTTTCATACTGTTGTCTGAGGTCAACTTATGACGTTTGCGTGGTTTTTACATTCAAAAACATCATAATGAATAAGTAATAGGCTATTTTTTACCCTGGTTTTGAGCCTCTCTCCTTCAACGCTTGGTTTTTTATGGCCGTGCCGCACTGAAGACTTGGAAATAAATGCCCACTGCTATGATTGGATAAGCTTTGCATATTATAAAGAGCTTCGGCTCCCCCGTGAGTACACTTGAGGAATTGTTTGGAAAGTGTGTGGGAAAACGGCAACCGGAATGATTCGCCCACAGGGCTCGCAAAATGTCTTTATCAAACAAACACTTGGACAATCTCTCATCCACCCGCAATTAATTGGAATGTTAATTTTTATTACCTGGCCCGCCCGATCGGTGGATATAATCGCGAACCGTGGATCACACACACACACATACGCACAAGCCTCACTGCAGAGTCAGACAAATCAGCATGATCAAAACTTCTGCAATTGTATTTTTGAGAGTGAACAACGCACATCAAGAAAGGAATGTTATTTCACTATATAAGATAGCCCGTCGGCAGGCCGGTGATACGTTTTGGTAGCCCGTCTGGAAAACACATAGCCTCGGGACATTGGGCTTTGCGAACCCTGGGACATACATGTTCTAGTCTGATCACGAATCACAGCACAATGAACCAATAACACCTCAAATAAAGGATTCTCCAGCCTGTGACAGCATGCTAAGTTATGTTCAGTTAGACACGTACACATAATCAATATCAAACGATCTGTAACAATGCAATACTATCACATATAAAAACAATTTTTTACTCAAATAAGTGTGTTGCATCATTCATTCGTGTAATCTCATCCTGTCTGCAAATCCAGTCTCTTGTTTACAAACAAATCCATGGTGAAATGAAGGAACAAACACGCAATTACCCACGTGAGCTGGATATTCATTAAAAATAAGTTCATCCATGCAATCATAATATTGGAATCCGAATGAAGCTTATGGAGCATGTTTATTGCTTGGAAGTTCGATCCGGGTTAGCGCCATGTAGGCCGATGTTATTCATCTATAACATGCCATGCACAAATCAGTGGGCGGGGCTACAGGCGTTCGTCTTCTTCGGTTAAGGCGGTGTTTCACCACACTCTGACGTCACAGCTTGACACATTCTGAGATCGAGCGTTTGCTGGGCCTGGTGTCAATAAAAGCTTTTCTTTGACTAACAAGAAAGATTTCAGCTCCGATTTCAGCAGCTTACAGGATATTCTTATATCACGATAAACTTATATATATCAAAGGCTGAATGAAAAGTTGATTTCTCAATTCATGACCCCTTTAAGAATTATTAGTGTCACTGTAAATAGTTGTCAAAAAATTTAAGCTATCTAATCTAATACTTTAAGGCTCAAGGTTAAATCAGAATATTTATTGTAAAAATGTTTCTGTAACAGCTGCCAAAAATAGTCTATATAGGCTATATAGCTCCACTGTGGTGTTTTTTCACAAATCACACCCTGTATGTATGTATGTATGTACAGTATGTATGTATTTATGTCAGTAGTCAGTTCAAGCAGCCCGGCAAAGTGTCCCAGAACTATACATTCATACAGACATATTTAGCTGAATTAATCACCAGGAAATATATGTAGTAATAAAATGTAGGCTATAGCTTGAATGTACTGCTAGTCACTTTGGATAAAAGTAGGGCTGCAACAACTAGTCGATAAAATCGATAATAATCGATAATGAAAATCATCGACAATGATTCTCATTATCGATTATTCGGGTCTGCTCTCTGTATGCAAAGCTTCCACCAGTCAAATTATAGCTCTGAATAATGCATTTCTATGGACAAAATGTGCATCTAACATACCCTGTTATGCGCTTTGACAGACATGTTTGTGCATCTGCGTCCTCAGCACCAAACATTCATTTTACAGGTTATATCCACTGGTCTATATAGAGACAAGTAGTTATATCCCCATCTGTAAATTATACTAATTCACGCGAGTATTTCCATTTAGCATGAAAGCGCGTCCTGACAGTCTGTGTTAAACTTTACTGAACGAGCGCCGGTGTCATGAGAAATCCTGTCCCCCTGTGAAATAGTGTCCGTGTGGTAGCTGTTTTAAATGCCTGATCAAAAGCTGTTATTGCGATGTTTCGTTTAATGGCTAATCGAGCTGCTGTAGATTAATAAGCTATGAATTCTTTGTCATACTAAGTACACACAAATGACATTTATTTGAAATATGTAATTGATTGCTATAATGGGAGCAATAACATGCCTAACATATTGTAAATTATTTCAATTGATAAACTAAGTAATAATACCAATACAAAATCCTAACATATTACATAATAGTAATTATGTAAATAATAAAGAATAAAAAAAAACAATAATATACAGAACAGGTGAACAAAATAAATACAACAGGATTTTTTTTATTTTATTGTATAAACATTAAAGCGGGGCTAGGGCTTTTAAGATGTAGGGTAAATGCAACCATGGTGTATAAACTAAGCTAATCGGGTAGCTGTATGCTATGCTAGAACGTACGCTAACTAAAAAAACATTAAGAACGTGATATGCTTGATTTCACAACTTATAGCTTCGGTTATATACTAGTATATGAAACATATGATTTGCAAGACGTTAAAGACTATTTTAACACAATTTAAACGACAAAAATCAAAACGTGATTTTGTAAGAATCACAGGGGGACAGGATTTCTCATGACACCGGTGCGGCGGGAGAGTGCATGCGCGTCAAACAGACAGAACGCAGTCGAGAGGGAGACCTTTAATAGACCCCTTCACGGTTTACGTCACCGGAAAATTTGCGATTCGCATGTCGGGGTCAGAAAGTTCATTCCATCCCATTGAATTGTGTTAACCAGAGAATTTCTCGTCAAGAAAAAAATGCCTACTTGTTGCATCGTGAATTGTGAAAATCACACCAGTTATGCAGTCAAGTTTTTCAGGATTCCTGCAGGATCTCATCCGTTAAAAAAAAAAAACGACATCTGTGACTGCAAGCTATTAAACGGGCAGACTGGGACAATGCTAACAATGCTAGCGAACCTAAGCTACTGGTCCATTACCTGGTGCTCTGAAATTCAGTGACTAAGCCGAGGTAAAAACAGTAAAGTGTTACAAAAAGTGGTAGTAGTTAGCCGCAGGCTAGCGCCAACATTGTGACAACAACGGTAGAGTTACGCCATGGTAAGTAAACAAAATGTTTTCTGTAAACTGTAGACTGATTTAATAGTTAGGTGAAGTTTGATATCTGGCAATAATTGTGACCTGTGGCATGCTACAGACTAGCTTTACATTAGCGCTTTCACTATGACAACAGTAGATTGTGTTGTTTTTCTGACCACATGCTGCGCACGCACCCAACCTAGGTTTTCGATGTCAAACACTGAAGGGGTCTATATTCAGCGCAAAAACATTCATTTAGCTGAAATATAGGTTGGATGCTAAATTTAGGTTTAAAAGTCAACATGTAACTGTAAAGGGATAACAGCGTGTAATTGAATATAAATGTAAGACGTTTCTTATAGCTTATTTAAAGAAAATGGCAGCAACAGGTTACTTTGTGTGTGTGTTCCTGCAGAACATCTTATCTGCTAACACTGCCTACTTGTTGCATCGTGAATTGTGAAAATCACACCAGTTATGCAGTCAAGTTTTTCAGGATTCCTGCAGGATCTCATCCGTTAAAAAAAAAAAACGACATCTGTGACTGCAAGCTATTAAACGGGCAGACTGGGACAATGCTACGATCAAAGAGGCTCGTGTTTGTAGAGGCTCAAAATAGGAGAATAATTTAAGCTATAAACCATATACACTCACCTAAAGGATTATTAGGAACACCTGTTCAATTTCTCATTAATGCAATTATCTAATCAACCAATCACATGGCAGTTGCTTCAATGCATTTAGGGGTGTGGTCCTGGTCAAGACAATCTCCTGAACTCCAAACTGAATGTCAGAATGGGAAAGAAAGGTGATTTAAGCAATTTTGAGCGTGGCATGGTTGTTGGTGCCAGACGGGCCGGTCTGAGTATTTCACAATCTGCTCAGTTACTGGGATTTTCACGCACAACCATTTCTAGAGTTTACAAAGAATGGTGTGAAAAGGGAAAAACATCCAGTATGCGGCAGTCCTGTGGGCGAAAATGCCTTGTTGATGCTAGAGGTCAGAGGAGAATGGGCCGACTGATTCAAGCTGATAGAAGAGCAACTTTGACTGAAATAACCACTCGTTACAACCGAGGTATGCAGCAAAGCATTTGTGAAGCCACAACACGCACAACCTTGAGGCGTATGGGCTACAACAGCAGAAGACCCCACCGGGTACCACTCATCTCCACTACAAATAGGAAAAAGAGGCTACAATTTGCACGAGCTCACCAAAATTGGACAGTTGAAGACTGGAAAAATGTTGCCTGGTCTGATGAGTCTCAATTTCTGTTGAGACATTCAGATGGTAGAGTCAGAATTTGGCGTAAACAGAATGAGAACATGGATACATCATGCCTTGTTACCACTGTGCAGGCTGCTTGTGGTGGTGTAATGGTGTGGGGGATGTTTTCTTGGCACACTTTAGGCCCCTTAGTGCCAATTGGGCATCGTTTAAATGCCACAGCCTACCTGAGCATTGTTTCTGACCATGTCCACCCCTTTATGACCACCATGTACCCATCCTCTGATGGCTACTTCCAGCAGGATAATGCACCATGTCACAAAGCTCCAATCATTTCAAATTGGTTTCTTGAACATGACAATGAGTTCACTGTACTAAAATGGCCCCCACAGTCACCAGATCTCAACCCAATAGAGCATCTTTGGGATGTGGTGGAACGGGAGCTTTGTGCCCTGGATGTGCATCCCACAAATCTCCATTAACTGCAAGATGCTATCCTATCAATATGGGCCAACATTTCTAAAGAATGCTTTCAGCACCTTGTTGAATCAATGCCACGTAGAATTAAGGCAGTTCTGAAGGTGAAAGGGGGTCAAACACAGTATTAGTATGGTGTTCCTAATAGTCCTTTAGGTGAGTGTAATTAGAATATAAATAGAAAAAAACTATTTAAATAACAACAGAGCTGAAATTACATTAATTTAATCTTGCACAAACAATAAAAATTGGTACGTTTCTAGTCATTGTCTGTGTTATATATGTGCCTTATAAATACTTGCCCTCTGCAGCGAACCTAAGCTACTGGTCCATTACCTGGTGCTCTGAAATTCAGTAACTAAGCCGAGGTAAAAACAGTAAAGTGTTACAAAAAGTGGTAGTAGTTAGCCGCAGGCTAGCGCCAACATTGTGACAACAACGGTAGAGTTACGCCATGGTAAGTAAACAAAATGTTTTCTGTAAACTGTAGACTGATTTAATAGTTAGGTGAAGTTTGATATCTGGCAATAATTGTGACCTGTGGCATGCTACAGACTAGCTTTACATTAGCGCTTTCACTATGACAACAGTAGATTGTGTTGTTTTTCTGACCACATGCTGCGCACGCACCCAACCTAGGTTTTCGATGTCAAACACTGAAGGGGTCTATATTCAGCGCAAAAACATTCATTTAGCTGAAATATAGGTTGGATGCTAAATTTAGGTTTAAAAGTCAACATGTAACTGTAAAGGGATAACAGCGTGTAATTGAATATAAATGTAAGACGTTTCTTATAGCTTATTTAAAGAAAATGGCAGCAACAGGTTACTTTGTGTGTGTGTTCCTGCAGAACATCTTATCTGCTAACACTGAGTTTGTGATTTTTTATTTAGTTTTTCTTTAACATAATTTTAATGTAGGAATTTAAACTGTCCTTTTGTTTAGTAACTTTTGCACATAATGTATAGCACAAACCCTTACGAAAATTAACCATGGTTTTATTATAGTAGAACCATGTTTTTTGGGGTATTGATTACCATTTGTATAACCACACAAATACCATAGTTAAACTATGGATTTGAAGCAAAACCATGGTAATTTGTTTTTTTTTTTACTTGTTTTATTTGTTGGTTCACCATGGTTCATTTTTGCAAGGGTAGATATATTCACTATGTATGTTTTCATAGCACTCAGCTGACATGTTTGTTTGAAGGACAGCATTGGGCAGGATGGGGAATAGTGTGTTCTGTCAATAAAAAAAGGGCTTTTTATCCGATTAATCGGGAAAAAAAACAATCGACAAACTAATCGATTACCAATATAATCGTTAGTTTTAGCCCTAGATAAAAGTACTGCCAAATGCATAAATGTAGATGTGACTTCATATATCTAATCAACATCTGTCTCCAGATACATGCTGGTGCGAGTTAAAAATGATAACATTTGTAATAGAGGAACACTTCTATTATACACTATTATATGCCAGTTGTCCATCTGTGATGAGTCAGAGCAGATTTAAGGCCGCGCCTGCAGTGCAAAGCCTCACACTGCCTCTCCCATCAGGCAGAAAAGGGAAGCGAAAAGGGCTGACGGCTGCTGCAGGACTCTTTTCGGTCTTCCTGTTGAGTTTAATTTAAGGACAAGAGAGAGAACGCCTGTCCTTCTCTCCTCATCTCCAATCTCTCCGTCCATCCACATATATCACATGGTCCTAACGCCTCAGCAACACCGTGACCAACTTCTGTTTTTTTCAGACAGTGTGTGTGTGTGTGTGAAGATGTTTTTCATTTGTGTGCACGCAAATATACGATTTTAGCTTGCATTTAGCTCAGCATATTTAAAAAAAAAGAAGGAAAGGTTGTTATAAAACCTGTTATGACTTTCTCATGCTTTGGTTTAATGGTGGAGTTTGTCAGTTTGTCTGATTAGACCAGAGAAAAACATGAAAATCAGTTGCACAGAATAAAGCTAAAATAAAGGCAGTCCTGCTCTATTGCATTGTGCAGTGAAAAATAAAACAGCAGGTTGTGGTTCTCATAAAACTTTAATTTTTTATGTTACAAAATGGTCTTATTTCATCTTTACATGTTTGTTTTATATTTATATGTTTTATAATTATATGTATAGTTTTCTTCTCATAATGAATTTTGAAATTTGATTTTTAATTTTTTTTATTTCTATAAATCCTGTTATAATATAGTTGGATATAATGCAACATTTACTGTAACGTCGGCCCATGGCCCTCAATGAAGTTTGGTAATTTCATGGGTCACTATTGTAGTAAATAGCTTGGATATCGATATTTGATCTCATTCAGTGTACACAATGATTCTACCAAACAGTTTTAGTAGAATTCTGCATATGAAACCTATAGGAGCATTTTTGCATCCTCAAGAGATATGTGCTTTTGACTTTAAAACTCAAACGTCTTGGCTGACATGTACTTTATAGGTTTGCCCAAAAAATATTGGCTCATACTGATGTACCCAATTCCTGTGGGAGTTTATGTTAGTGTGGATCCATGTTTGAAACAGTAACGTGTGTTTTTGATGAGCGTTTCTCTAGCAAAATGTCTTGCACATGTTGAATCCAGGTCTGCATAAACCTCTCACTGGACTCTTAGGCGATTGTACTTATTGTTTTGGTATTCTTAGTGATGATGAAAGTCATGTCAAAACTTCCTTTCAGTATTTCGTAAGCAAAGTTGTGTAGAAACTGAAACATTGCCTTTGTTCATATGATATTACTTTTGTTTTCTGTTAGTGTTACAGTAGCCTGAGGAGTCAAATGAACTGAATCTCTAGAATCTCTGTGAAGTTAAAGTGAAACGGTTTCACAATTCTTACTCTCAGCTGAGTCTAAGACTGCATTCAAACCAAGTTCTAGGCAAGCTTGAATGCATTGTTTTTACAGCATCTGCCAAGAACTATTGTTTTTAAAAGTGTTTGTGTCAAAAAACCTTTTAAGATCCATTGTACGATTTGGTGGGTGATGCTTTCTGTAAAATACTCCAGGAATTAAACAGGTATAGATGAATCCAGTTTACAAGAACATACACTCACCTAAAGGATTATTAGGAACACCTGTTCAATTTCTCATTAATGCAATTATCTAATCAACCAATCACATGGCAGTTGCTTCAATGCATTTAGGGGTGTGGTCCTGGTCAAGACAATCTCCTGAACTCCAAACTGAATGTCAGAATGGGAAAGAAAGGTGATTTAAGCAATTTTGAGCGTGGCATGGTTGTTGGTGCCAGACGGGCCGGTCTGAGTATTTCACAATCTGCTCAGTTACTGGGATTTTCACGCACAACCATTTCTAGAGTTTACAAAGAATGGTGTGAAAAGGGAAAAAACTTCCAGTATGCGGCAGTCCTGTGGGCGAAAATGCCTTGTTGATGCTAGAGGTCAGAGGAGAATGGGCCGACTGATTCAAGCTGATAGAAGAGCAACTTTGACTGAAATAACCACTCGTTACAACCGAGGTATGCAGCAAAGCATTTGTGAAGCCACAACACGCACAACCTTGAGGCGGATGGGCTACAACAGCAGAAGACCCCACCGGGTACCACTCATCTCCACTACAAATAGGAAAAAGAGGCTACAATTTGCACGGGCTCACCAAAATTGGACAGTTGAAGACTGGAAAAATGTTGCCTGGTCTGATGAGTCTTGATTTCTGTTGAGACATTCAGATGGTCAGAATTTGGCGTAAACAGAATGAGAACATGGATCCATCATGCCTTGTTACCACTGTGCAGGCTGGTGGTAGTGGTGTAATGGTGTGGGGGATGTTTTCTTGGCACACTTTAGGCCCCTTAGTGCCAATTGGGCATCGTTTAAATGCCACGGCCTACCTGAGCATTGTTTCTGACCATGTCCATCCCTTTATGACCACCATGTACCCATCCTCTGATGGCTACTTCCAGCAGGATAATGCACCATGTCACAAAGCTCCAATCATTTCAAATTGGTTTCTTGAACATGACAATGAGTTCACTGTACTAAAATGGCCCCCACAGTCACCAGATCTCAACACAATAGAGCATCTTTGGGATGTGGTGGAACAGGAGCTTCGTGCCCTGGATGTGCATCCCACAAATCTCCATCAACTGCAAGATGCTATCCTATCAATATGGGCCAACATTTCTAAAGAATGCTTTCAGCACCTTGTTGAATCAATGCCACGTAGAATTAAGGCAGTTCTGAAGGCGAAAGGGGGTCAAACACAGTATTAGTATGGTGTTCCTAATAATCCTTTAGGTGAGTGTAGTTTCTATTTAAAAAAAGAAAAGAAAAGACAGAACTGTACTAGTCTAGAACATATTTAATTTAACTATATTCTCTTTCTGAATTAAAGTAGCGTAATGGGACTGAGGGATTTAAATGGAAATGCAGCAGTATGAATCTACATATTATAGCTTTGAATTGGAAGAGCTTGAGCCAGCCCATCAGCATTGCCTCCTTTATTTTATTTATTTATTTTTAAGTTCCTAGTGATGCAATAATGTTCAGAAATAGAAATGATTTCTTAACAAATAAATGAATAAGCCTAGCCATTTAAACATGCAAAACTGTTTAAGAGCTAAATAAAGTTTTACCCACTTAAAATGGTTAATGAAGTTAGGTGTTTCGTGAATTGAGCATTTTTTTCATTTTTAAATGAAAATGGCAATCTCAGATCCCAAAGAGTTAAAAGCCAGTGCTGAAAGAAAAGTAAGGGTAACACTTTAGTTTAGGGTCCAATTCTCACTAGTTGCTTATTAGCATGCATATTACTAGGATATTGGCTGTTTGTTAGTACTTATACACTGTGAACCCTAATGCTCAAAATAATTAATTGGTTTGAGTTGAACCAACTCAAAAATTAAACCGTTCAATCAAATTAACTTTTAAGTTAGCATTTAGAACTTTCTTTTTCTTTTGAGTTCACAAAACTTAAGAGCAATAAAATGTGAGTACAAAATAAAAATTCTACTTAAACTTTACATTTCTTAACTTATTGGGGTTTATAGTGTAAAGTACATATTATTAATGCATTATTCTGCATGACAATACTCTACAGCCTTAATCCTACCCAATACATAAACTTAACAACTACCTTACTATTAATAAGCAGTAATTAGGAGTTTGAGGCAAAAGCTGTACACTAATTGATCAGTTTCAAGAACCACAAATATTATTTAATTCAAATCAAGATTATTAATATTTAACACACACTGAAGAGTGAGTTTACTCGACTAAAACAATACACCCCTCCCCCACCCTCCGATTTGACGATAACTCGACGGTTGAGTGAACGCGGGCTGTTTGAATTTTCTTCAGTCCCCAGAGCAGTTCCTTCTTCTCAGCGTCGCAGAATTGGTGCATTTCCCCTGTGAAATTCAGGTTTGTGTGTTTTATTTTATCTATAAAATCATTACTGTGTTTAAAATCATTGTATTTAATGCAAAACAACATACAGGGACAGCGAGTCACTTAAAAGAGTGTGGCGTCTGTCTTTGAAACGCCTGGTGCCCTGCTCAAAACACACAACTTTATTCCTAAAGATAATGAATATAATTAATTTGGATGATAATATGTTCTTAAAACTGCACGGTTTGTTTATGGGCAGGTTATGGAGTCAGGCGCGTCGCAGCATCTTTCAGCACAAGTGAAGCGCAGAACGGCGGTCTGAAGTTCAAAGTCCACCCGCAGAGCGCGAGTCATCTCAGGCTCGAGAACCAGCGTTGATACGGTGGAAATTGGATTGGACACTTGAATTACTTTTAAATGTTTAAAGTTTACTTCTAAAATGTTTGTTACATAAGTTTAAATGTTTGCAATATTGTATACATGTCAAAACAGTAATATATGCTGTAACCTTACTCCTCGACAATAAAGGCCAATGTCATGTATAAGTGTGGTTGTGTGGAGTATTTTACAAAGGTTTAGAGGAAATTAAAGTTAATGTTAAAGTTATACTATAAAAGTTAATATTACTCATAAATATTTAAATTTACCCAATTTTTTCTACTTAATTTTATTTGTTAATGTACCAAATGCAGTTACTTTTTTTTTTTTTACTTACATTTACTCAGTTCATACGGTGTATGTAATTGATTTCACTGCTTTCAAATTTAGTGAATTTTTTTACTGTTAAAATGTTTAACCAGTTTTTAGAGTGTAGTTAATAGTTATTAGTGAGACTTGGACCTTAATATAAAGAACACACAAAACACCAGTATACAGGAACTTCAACGGACAAACACTGAGGACTAAATACACAGGGCAAACAAGGTGATGACTAGACTAACAAGACACAGCTGGGACAAATGAACTCATAATGACGGTGACCATGGGAACACAGGAGTGGCGGGAAAATGAACAAAGGAACGAACTCAAAGACAAGCAAAACAGACTAGACATGTAACAAACAGATCACAAATAACAGACATATTTTATAATCATTAAATAATAAATAAAAACAGTATTCCCATATTATATACTTTGAACATATTAGAAAAAAGATTCGTCCAACATGGTTTTATTTAGCCTCCTACATACGGTAAAAAGGTGTACTACAGCCCAGAAAAAATTCTTTTATAAATAAATGTGTGCATGTATGTGTATGTGTATGTGTGCATGTGTTTGTGCGAATGCTTGAGGGGAAAGTTAGTGATCTGCACAGATTTTCTTCTGTCTCACAAGCAGAAACACTCGACTGTTCACACACAACATTACAACACATAAACCAGGCCACCTGAGGAAGAACAAACAGATGCAGAATCATGAATTAAACATGAAACTGTGAAGATAGATCTGATATATACTTCTGGGCCTCATCCATCTACACTGATAAAAAACATTTTGTGGTGAAGTAAATACTACAGAAAATACAAATGTAATTTCTACATGAAAAAGTTAGTTCAGGCAAGAATAAAAAAAAAAAAAGTAAATTTTACATTAGTACTCAATTCAAGCTGGTAGAAATTAAAGCGTAAATATCAGCATTACACAATTAAGTAAAACTACTCAACTTTTCTGATACTGGTGTTCCCATCATGCACTGGGGTTTGAATAATTAAGGAGGTTGATTCTGTATTTACACTGTTTTATCATTGCTTTTGTTGTTAGGTTTAGTAACTTGCCATTTTGTGACATCTGGAGTACATTTTCTACTCAAAATGACACATTCATACTCAGAAACGATCCATCGAATCTTACCGTCACTGTGTATTGTATTGAGGTCTCTGTGTTCAGGTGCCGTGTTTCTTCTGGTGTCTACACAATATCTATTGTATTATTTACTTAGATGTTTCTAAGTAACGCATACAATTTAAAAGTGTGGTTTAATTTAATGATATATGTTTTGAGTAAAATGTATTGCAAAGGAAACTTTAACTAAGTAGAAATTACTCAACCTTTTACTGGCCCAGTTAAAATGACTTATTTTCTTTGTTAATTTGACTTAACTTAGTTAAGTAGAGTTTACTTAATTCCATATGTAAAATTTACTTTAAAAAAAATATGCGTGCAAAAAAAAAGCTAAATTAAATCAATCTTACTTATTGTTTTTTTCAGTGTATATCGGTGACTTTTCACCTTTAGAGTCTACTTGTGTAAACATCAGGGGAAATGCCCCTTTTTTACAACCCTCTTCAACATGCACTTTGGACTGGGTGAGTACTGCAGGGCAGGAGCTGTGTGCTTATAAATGTGTGTGTGTGTGTGTGTGTGTGTGTGTGTGTGTGTGGCCCAGGTAAACCCTACGTTATGAAGACAAAATGTCCCCACAAAAGTGGCAATACCTGAAATACCTATATTTTTTGGTCCCCATGAAGAAAAACAGCTTATAAATCATACTAAGTAATGTTTTTTTGAAAATGTAAAAATGAAGAAAGTTTTCTGTGATGACTAGGTTTAGGGGTAGGGTTAAGGGATAGAATACAGTTTGTACAATATAAAAATCATTATCCCCATAAAATATGAAAACATATTTTGTGTGTGTGTGTGTGTGAGAGAGAGAGAGAGAGAGAGAGAGAGAGAGAGAGAGAGAGAGAGAATGTGGTTAGGGCTCACTTTAAGATTTGGAAAATTCCATAACAATTATTAACCTATGTTGGTGATGTCCTTGTGTGTGCGTGTGTGTGTGTGTGTGTGTGCGTGTGTGTGCGTGTGCGTGTGTCTAAACACATATACCCATAAGTCAGTGTCTGAGTGTGTATATTGCAAGGCTGCCATGCAGCAGTTCAAATGTTGATCTGAAGTAAATCAGTGATTATTGTAAAATTGCTTTCTCTAGTAATGCTACATTGCAGAACTTTCCACACTAATTCCCTTGAGTTCGGTCTTAGTGGAGTGAAATTAAGCCATATGGATATGTATGCTTTCCAATATGAAAAATATTAATTTAAATCCTTATGTTTAGTTTATTCCAATGTATGGTTCAGCATGTTTAAGTTTAAGCAATATATACTGATACATTTTCTTATATATAACTGAAATAATTGTAAATTGCAAATAATTGAAATAATAATAATCGAAACATAATTGTTTACAGCAACCTAATGATACCATTTTCATAGTTTAATTTTACTATAAGAGCATATGTTGATCATCTTGATTAATGATTTGGGTTAATTTAACTGTATAAATAAAAAAGTACAAGCCTCTGTAAATATTAATATTAACAATACATATTTTCTGCTCCTCACATCAGTGGTTGATTGTTTTAATGATTTAAAGGTAGGAGGAACCTAAATGAGTATGAGTAAATAATGATCAAATATAAAACAATAAAAACTTAAAAAACAAAAATAAAAAACTCAATGGTGACTCACACCCAGCTCAATTATGATTTTATGGTTAGCTTAATTAAGAAAATGTATGTAATTATGTAAGTATTATTTTTCACTTTGATGATTGCTGTCTGTTTATACAGTATAGGGTGAGGTTTATATTATGTGACTATTACAGCAGGCCTGTTTAGCCACTCTCTCAGAGAGCTGTTTGTCTTCCCAGCAGTTCCTACGGTAACACTTTACAATAAGGTTGTATTAGTTAACATTAGTTAATGCATTAATTAACATGAACTAACCATGAACAACACCTCTGTTCAGCATTAGTTAATCTTTGTTAGTGTGAACTCACACATACACTCACCTAAAGGATTATTAGGAACACCTGTTCAATTTCTCATTAATGCAATTATCTAATCAACCAATCACATGGCAGTTGCATTTAGTTGCATGCATTTAGTTGCATGGCAATGCATTTAGGGGTGTGGTCCTGGTCAAGACAATCTCCTGAACTCCAAACTGAATGTCAGAATGGGAAAGAAAGGTGATTTAAGCAATTTTGAGCGTGGCATGGTTGTTGGTGCCAGACGGGCCGGTCTGAGTATTTCACAATCTGCTCAGTTACTGGGATTTTCACGCACAACCATTTCTAGAGTTTACAAAGAATGGTGTGAAAAGGGAAAAACATCCAGTTTACGGCAGTCCTGTGGGCGAAAATGCCTTGTTGATGCTAGAGGTCAGAGGAGAATGGGCCGACTGATTCAAGCTGATAGAAGAGCAACTTTGACTGAAATACCACAACTGAGGTATGCAGCAAAGCATTTGTGAAGTCACAACACGCACAACCTTGAGGCGGATGGGCTACAACAGCAGAAGACCCCACCGGGTACCACTCATCTCCACTACAAATAGGAAAAAGAGGCTACAATTTGCACGAGCTCACCAAAATTGGACAGTTGAAGACTGGAAAAATGTTGCCTGGTCTGATGAGTCTCCATTTCTGTTGAGACATTCAGATGGTAGAGTCAGAATTTGGCGTAAACAGAATGAGAACATGGATCCATCATGCCTTGTTACCACTGTGCAGGCTGGTGGTGGTGGTGTAATGGTGTGGGGGATGTTTTCTTGGCACACTTTAGGCCCCTTAGTGCCAATTGGGCATCGTTTAAATGCCACGGCCTACCTGAGCATTGTTTCTGACCATGTCCATCCCTTTATGACCACCATGTACCCATCCTCTGATGGCTACTTCCAGCAGGATAATGCACCATGTCACAAAGCTCCAATCATTTCAAATTGGTTTCTTGAACATGACAATGAGTTCACTGTACTAAAATGGCCCCCACAGTCACCAGATCTCAACCCAATAGAGCATCTTTGGGATGTGGTGGAACGGGAGCTTCGTGCCCTGGATGTGCATCCCACAAATCTCCATCAACTGCAAGATGCTATCCTATCAATATAGGCCAACATTTCTAAAGAATGCTTTCAGCACCTTGTTGAATCAATGCCACGTAGAATTAAGGCAGTTCTGAAGGCGAAAGGGGGTCAAACACAGTATTAGTATGGTGTTCCTAATAATCCTTTAGGTGAGTGTATATTAATGCATCTATTCACGTTAACAGTGCAATTAGTTAACATTAGTTAATGCATTAGTTAACATGAAATAACCATGAACGATGCCTGTAGCCTTTACTTTTTTTGTAAGGTTATCTTACTGTACATATTTACATTAGTTTACGTAGCAGTTGACGCACACTAAGGATGAACATTTCTAACTCACCATCTTACTCTAAAGGTAAAGATGCTGTTATTGTAAAGTGTTACCGTTCCTACATTAAGACTGGTGACAGAAATGACAGTAACACAGTATGAAATTGCTCAGGCAATGAATACCTTTGAAGCTCTTTTTTATACAAAATTGAAAAGCTCAATGTTCAGGTTAGTTGAAATATGGCTTTGTGTTCACTAATGATTTACCAAACTGACTCACCCTGTTGACTAAAAGAAAAAGGAAAATATGTGTCTTGACCTTTTTGTAGAGGTCACTCTACTAGTGTGGAGCAAAGGTCAAGTTTTGAATAGCACAAATGAGCCACACGTCTTATGACAGATTTGACAGGACAGATTAGAGAGAGAACTAAAATAGGGTGGGATGGGTGGGGAATGAGAGTGCGAGTAGACAAAGAAAAGAGGACGTGTATTATTATTATTTAGTGAAGATGTTAGCATTTTTTTGTATGACAAGTTAGGAAAAAGATGGCTTGACTTCCAGAGCAAATATCTTTTATTATTTGGCAACTGACAGCACGCCATGAAACGTCTCGGTTACGTATGTAACCCTCGTTCCCTGAAGGAGGGAACGGAGACGTACGTCGGAACTGACCGACGAATTGGGATCTATTTTCAGAGACCAATCTACTTCGAGTGTTTAAAACGAGCCAATGAAGATTGGCATGCGGTCGACGCACTCCACGCAGTGCGGGTATAAATACGGAAGCGGAAGTACCGCATATCGCTTTACAACTGAGGAGCCGAGCTAGGTGACTCTGCCTACAGCTGAAGCACAGCACCTGGCGACGGGACGTACGTCTCCGTTCCCTCCTTCAGGGAACGAGGGTTACATACGTAACCGAGACGTTCCCTTTCAGTCGGTCACGTTCGACGTACGTCGGAACTGACCGACGAATTGGGATCCCTACTAACACGCCAGAGTGGCGTATGCAAGCCGACACTAGAACGGGTACTTAGCGCTACTGGCCACTGGGGGCGAGGATGCGGGAAGATACCGGCTCTACACGGAGGCTATAGAATCTAGCGAACGTGTTAGGTGTCGCCCAGCCCGCAGCTCTACATATATCTGTCAGCGAGGCGCCTTGAGCCAACGCCCAGGAGGAGGCTACACTCCTAGTGGAGTGAGCTCGCACCCCGAACGGGCAAGGCACGTCTTGGGACTGGTAAGCCAAGACGATAGCATCCACTATCCAGTGGGCTAACCTCTGCTTGGAGACAGCCTTTCCCTTCTGCTGGCCTCCGTAACAGACAAAGAGCTGCTCTGAGGTTCTAAAGCTTTGAGTTCGGTCCACGTAGGCGCGGAGAGCGCGGACGGGACAGAGCAAAGCCAGGGCTGGGTCTGCCTCCTCCAAAGGCAGCGCTTGCAGGTTCACCACCTGGTCCCGGAAGGGAGTGGTGGGAACCTTGGGCACATATCCAGGCCGGGGTCTCAGGACAACGTGAGAGTTGGCCGGCCCGAACTCTAGGCACGATTCGTTGACCGAAAGTGCATGCAGGTCCCCTACCCTCTTGATTGAGGCCAATGCAGTCTTCAGTCTTTGAAGCACTGTCTTCATGGACAGGATGTTT
This sequence comes from Rhinogobio ventralis, assembly GCA_039654625.1. Classification (NCBI taxonomy): domain Eukaryota; kingdom Metazoa; phylum Chordata; class Actinopteri; order Cypriniformes; family Gobionidae; genus Rhinogobio; species Rhinogobio ventralis. Next base: position 29,932,707 of record CM077193.1, read on the forward strand.
AGCTCTGCTGACTGCAAAGGCTCGAAGGGAGGGCCCTGGAGCGCTCTAAGCACCAGGGCTAAGTCCCAAGAGGGTAGCAAGGTTGGACGAGGAGGATTCAGTCTCCTCGCATCTCTGAGGAACCTGACGATTAAGTCGTGCTTACCTAAGGACTTACCTTCAATTACATCGTGATACGCCGCTATTGCGGCGACATACACTTTAAGGGTGGAGGGAGACAGCCTTCTCTCCAACCCATCTTGTAGGAAAGAAAGCACGACATTAATCGAACACCTTCGGGGGTCTTACCGGCGGGAAGAACACCACTCAACGAACAGGTTCCACTTCAGAGCATAGAGGCGCCTAGTAGAGGGGGCTTGTGCAGGGCCCGATTCGGGACACGCAGGTCCAGGATTGGTCTTAACCCACCCCCTTTCTTGGGCACAATGAAGTAGGGGCTGTAGAAACCCGACCTCATATCGGCTGGAGGAACCGGCTCGATCGCGTCCTTCGCCAGCAGGACATTGATCTCGGACCGCAAGACATGGGCATCGCAGCTCCGCACGGAGGTGAAGAGGATGACCAACGGCACCACAGACGTGCCCGGGGTGAGGCAGCGAGGTGGAGTACACAGACCCGACTCGGGAGGCCCAGGGGCGTCCCGGAGTGTTGTCTGAGTACTCCAAAGTGGGACAGAGTGTGGGTGAGAAGGCCCGGGGGCGTCCTCGGTGCCCACACTGCCGCCCCCATGGCGAAGGGGAGAGGGGAGGGGCAGGATATTCTTAATCGCCTCCGTCTGCTTCTGGGCAACCGAGAACTGCTGGGCGAAGTTCTCGATTGCGTCGCCGAAGAGGCCGGCCTGGCAGACGGGCGTTGAGGAACCGCACCTTGTCGGTTTCACGCATATCTGCCAGGTTCAGCCACAGGTGGCGTTCCTGGACCACTAATGTGGACATCCCCCGAACCAGGGAGCGTGCGGTGACTTTCGTCGCCCGAAGGGCGAGGTCCGTCGCGGTACGCAGTTCCTGCATAACGCAGCGATCGAAACCATATCCTCAGCCGGAGCCCTAAAAGTAACAGCCAGTCCCCCGCGTGAAGGACCAGCGTGCTCTTCTGGAAGCTCAACCGGTGCAGCGGAGGGGGGAGGGGCCCGAGGAGCCTGTTGGCCCGGCGGGAGTGCCCTCACAGTCACCCTCAGGTCCCCACCAAAGGCATCAGCCAAAGTAGCAGCCCTCTGCTTCGGAGCAGGAGGACCGCTAGATCGGGGGATGCGCAATGGGACTCCCCCTTTTTTAAGGTAGTCGAGCCTGGACCTTAATACTGCGATGGTCATGTTCCCGCAATGGGAACATGAGTCATCCACGAAAGCCGCCTCAGCGTGCTGAACGCCCAAACACGTGAGACAGCGATCGTGTCAGTCAGCTGGGGACAGGTAACGTCGGCATCCAGAAACGCACGGTTTGAATGACATCTTCCGACGTACGTTGAACGTGACCGACTGAAAGGGAACATTAAACACTGAACACAAGACAGTTCTTGTTATAATAATTTTTTAATATGCACATCTGCAGAAAAAACTGTCAGTGTTATCATCATATATGTATCTGTGCTGTACAATTATTTGTTTATTATTTGTTATTACTTGTTATTCTGTTGAGTGGGATTGTTCACATTATATTGGTGTGCATTAGCTTTTGGGAGTGTTCTGCTACCTCATGCTTGGTCATGTTTGTGTGAGAGCTTCTTCCCTCAGAGATCTGATAGATTAAACACGTCATTGCCGCAGGCTGCAGTCCTCTGGCTTGACATTCTCATAAAATTTAAAAAGACATTCTGGCATTAAATGTGCCTCTAATTTACATCTTGGGCACACCAATTAACTCACATTAGTGGGAATCATGTCAGATTGTCTCTGATTTGTATAATCTGGAATGTGAAATACTATTTAAGTGTACGTTATCGTCTGTTTAATGATAATGCCTGAATTATTTTTATTAGAGTCATGCTACTTGGAATTTCTGTAGTTGCAGTTTCACGTCATTTAAACCAATAGGCTGTTTAACCATTATGCTTTTTGTTTGTTTGTTTGTTTGTTTGTTTGTATGTCATAAATTCTAATTTTAGCTCGATTGAAAATAGGAATGATGCAATACTGTAACTTTCAGATGCATGTGCATTGTTCTTTGTGCTTGGTACAGTATTTATTTCCATTCCTTAAAGGGGTTGAAAATTCTGTCATTTACTCCCCCTTGTGTTGTTCAAAAACCTGTATGGAGCACAAAGGATGATCCTACAGTAAAAAATGACTTGTATGGACAAAAACAGTTTTTCAAAATATCTTCTTTTGTGTTCCATAGTCAAGTCAAGTCAACTTTATTTATATAGCGCTTTTTACAATGCTGAATGTTTCAAAGCAGCTTTACAGTGATAACAGTAAAATAATGCAACAAAATTTGATTCGGCTGTACAGCCGCTCTGGAGAAAACGGTGATGTCATCTTGCTCATTTCAATTATCATATATATTTAAGTAATGTAGTTGATATAGTTAATTTAGTTTAGTAATTAAATTTCTTTGGATATGTAGTTGAAAATTTAGTGTCCCCAACTGAGCAAGCCAAGCCAAAGGCGACAGTGGCAAGGAACCAAAACTCCATCAGGTGTCCTAATGGAGAAAAATAAACCTTGGGAGAAACCAGGCTCAGTCGGGGTGCCAGTTCTCCTCTGGCCAATTAACAAACAGTGTATGATTATTATTCTGGCAACCTTACAGGTCAGAAGTCATATTAGATCGGAATATTCGAAAGATCGGAGGCATCACGCCGGAAATGGATTTATTAAGGATGGCGTGTCGAATAAACAATTATTAAATAGGAATATTCGAAATATCGGAGTCATCACGCCAGGGACGGGTTTATGAGGATGCCGTGTCGGTGAGGCAATTTCAGAGGGGAGACTAATTGGCATGGTCTCTGCAGACACTTCAGGGATGCGTTGGTAATGTCTGGGTGCAGGTCCACCATCTGATCCGGATACGGCCCGGATACGGCTGACTGCAGTAAACCTCGGGATAAACAGAGAGACTAACATTAGCGTAGATGCCATTCTTCTTATGATGTAACGAGTACATCAGGTGTTATGGGAAGTGTTCCCGGTTCCGGCTGACCTAGTTAATGCAGCCTAACAATCATTTAATTGATTTGAATAATATAAATTAAGAATGTTTTATGTGTATGCCATAGTAAAGCGATGTGTTTTTAGTCTAGATTTAAACTGACAGAGTGTGTCTGCTTCCCGAACAATGCTAGGAAGACTGTTCCAGAGTTTAGGTGCTAAATAGGAAAAGGATCGACCGCCTGCAGTTGATTTTGATATTCTAGGTATTATCAACTGGCCAGAGTTTTGACACCGCAATAGACGTGATGGAGTATAATGCGTTAAGAGTTCGCTCAAGTACTGGGGAGCTAAACCATTTAGTGCTTTGTAAGTAATTAGCAAGATTTTAAAATGTATGCAATGTTTAATAGGGAGCCAGTGCAGTGTTGACAGAACCGGGCTAATATGGTCATACTTCCTGGTTCTAGTAAGAACTCGAGCTGCTGCGTTTTGGACCAGCTGCAGTTTATTTATTAAGCGAGCAGGGCAACCACCCAGCAGAGCATTACAATAATCTAGCCTTGAGGTCATGAACGCATGAACGCATGAACTAACTGTTCAGCATTTTGCATTGAAAGCATATGCCGTAATTTAGATATATTTTTAAGATGGTAGAATGCAGTTTTACAGATGCTAGAAACGTGGCTTTCAAATGAGAGATTGGTATCAAAGAGCACACCCAGGTTCCTCACTGACGACGAGGACTTGACAGAGCAGCCATCAAGTGTTAGACAGTATTCTAGGTTACTACATATGGAGTTTTTTTGTCCAATAATTAAAAATTCATTTTTTTCTGAATTAAGTTGCACTGAGCCCTGTGGTACTCCATAAGTATGATTTAAACCATGCCAATGCAATTCCACTAATGCCAACATAATTTTCGAGTCTATTCAAAAGAATGTTGTGGTCGATGGTATCGAATGCAGCACTAAGATCGAGTAACACTAACAGAGAGATACAACCACGATCGGATGATAAGAGTAAATCATTTGTAACTCTAATGAGAGCAGTCTCAGTACTATGATACAGTCTAAATCCTGACTGTAAATCCTCACAGATACCATTTCTTTCTAAAAAGGAGCATAATTGTGAGGACACTGCCTTTTCTAGTATTTTTGACAGAAAGGGTAGATTTGAGATTGGCCTGTAATTGACTAATTCTGTAGGATCAAGTTGTGGTTTTTTAATAAGTGGTTTAATAATAGCCAACTTAAAAGATTTCGGTACATATCCTAATGACAAATGTGAATGTTTCATAGAAGAAAAAAAGTCAAACAGGTTTCGTGAAAAACGTGAGCGAGTAAATAATGACAGAATTTACATTTTTGGTGAACTGTCATTTTAATTTGCTGGGCTAGAATGTATACGTATTATGTGTAACGTATATCTTTCTAATATTGAAAATGTGTAGTTTAAGCTTATAGTCATACCTCAATAGTTAAATGAGTCACCTGTGTAGTGATGTTATTATTTCAGTATAAGCTAAATAGTTCACAAGCCAACCTCACCTATCAGGGATGTTAATTATTGAAGGCTGTCTGTGTAAGTGTGTGTGACCTTACCAATCAATATGGGTCTTTATGTGTATGACCCGACTTATCAAAGTGTGTGTGTGTTCTCGACTTATCAAAATGCCCTCTGCTGCCAAATAGTATCTCATCTGCATGTTAAGAGCTGGTCTTATCTTACTCAGCTCTACCTTTGCACCTAGTGTCACTGCGTCCTGTTTGTTGAAGCCCATATCTGCCTTCACAGTCATCTTTCTCTCTCCACACACACACACACACTCACTATCTCTCTCTGTCTGTATTTATTCTGGATTGAAGGGATACTAGCAGCTTGCTATCGATCAAGAGCTTGTTTTTTGATTGTGTGGTCTGAGAGTTGGTCATTGCACATGTAGGTAAAAAAAAAAAGTTTTACACTCCAGAATTATCTAATGTAGACTGACATGTGTTTACTCCTAGTAGGTTATTTGTAAAGGATCACAGATGTAAGAATGGCCACCTTGTTGCACTGTGTGCTGCTTACTACTGTGAATTTATCCAACATCATTATTAATTCACATCAGTCTCTTTAACAATGTAGACTTTAAATGCACAAATATATAGAGCCATTGAGGTGTGCCAGCATTGTGCTTTAGGGGGAGCAAAAGGTCCAACGTGTGGAAATCTGGGCGCTCTCTTTCTACTTTTCATTGCCGTTTGGTGTTAGTAGGTATGACATAAACACTCTGCTCTCTGGGAAATAAAAAAGTATTTATGAAGCTAAGAATAAAGGTTAGATCAAGGGCCTCAGGAAAGCAGAAAAATCTGCAAAAAGATTTCTTAATAGTGCAATTTTTTCCCTTTTTTCTATTTAGTCATTTAATTGAACAACAAATTGGCTGACATTTTAATTAAGACTATAGCTGGATCACATCTGTTCAAAATCAACATGTGTGTATGCTTGTAAATATGTGTCAGTTCAGTAGGTGGGCTTTTCCAGCAGTCTCGGTTCCTCTCAAGGTTCTTCCTCATCTACTTAAACATCTTAAGGACTTTTTCCTACTGTCACATGAAATAAAAACAGGGGGGTTGTAAAGCTCTATTCTTGTAAAGCTACCTTGAAAAAATATGAATTGAAAAGTGCTATAAAAATAAGAATGGATTTCATTTGCTCAGGACTATAAATATGGCTCATATTTAGTTCAAGTAAAATAATCTAAAAGTTCTAAACAGGTTGTTGTACAAATCTGTTTACACTATGAAAACATGTTTTGTTTTTTTGAATGTTTTGCTTTATAAACCTAATGTATTTGTTTAGATATAGGGTCATCAAGGATTTAAAGCTGAATTATTGCAAGAGGGAAAGCTATTGTTCTTTTATGTAAGAAAGACAGAGATGTTCAGTACACAGCACTCATGCTTTAACCTGCCAACACTAATATTTCATCTATCACTCCTCTCTCTGTACCTGTCAGCACAAATCTTTCAGATGTATCTTTAATTTTACACACACACACACTAAACCCTATCAGTTAAATGTCTAATTTGCGTGTAGTATAGCCAGCTGAGCCAACAACCTTCTCCAGGTTTTATTCTGTTTCCCCCTGTGGAGACATGCTCAGAATTTAGGAATAGATTTCTTTATCATTTGCTGCAGCACAGAATGTACTGTTTGATTTTAGTCATTGTATGTTTTGGCAGAAGTTGATTTCAAATGTTGAAATATTTGAGCGAATAAGCATGACACTTCAAAAATGTGTAAAAAGGATTTTTATGAAAGAAATTAATACTTTTATTCAGCAAGGATGCGTTAAATTGTTCAAAAGACATTTATTATGTTACAAAAGATTTCTGTTTCAAATAAATACTGTTCTTTTAAACTTTGTATTCATCAAAGAATCCTGGAATTTCCACAAAAATATTAAGCACTGATAATAAGAAATGTTTTTTCAGCAGCAAATCAGCATATTAGACTGATTTTTGAAGGATCATATGACACTGAAGACTGGAGTAATTCAGCTTTGCCATCACAGAAATTTAGCATTTTAAAACATTACAATAGAAAATAGTTATTTGAATTTGTAATAATTGATACTGTATTTCTGATCAAATAAATGCAGCCTTGATAAGCACAACATTTAAAGGTAGTGTATATGTGTGGTGTGAACATGGATTTTGTCTATACATACTTATTTAGGTGGTTTTGGGCATGAACAGTCATTTCCAGCCTAAAACAGCTATTTTCAATTGTAACCATTTCTCTTTTTTTATGCATTTTTTGTGTTTTTAAGAGCACTTTCCTCTGTTTATTCTGGTGGTAAAAAGGGCTGCAGCTGGTGATTCCAAGACAAATGTTCCTTGAAGAACTTAATGGATGATGTTGCACAAGCTACAGAACTTTTTTAACATTATATGAAAATACTATTGAGTTTTTTCCCCCCATTTTTAAGGGATTTATGTAATGTGATAAGTAAACTGAAAGAAATGTAGAACTGCATAGTCAGATGATGGATTAAGGTCAGTGAATCAGTGATGTAAACTGGTTTGGATGAGTGTGTGGTCTTGTCTGGTAAGTGTTTATCAACTGTGAGTACAGAGGGTTCAGTGGAACACTAAACCATAGCGCACGGATGGATTGTACTAGAGAGGCTAGTGATGTAACAGAGAAACTTTTTTTTCTTTTCTTGAAGTCAGAATGATGAAATCGAAGGCATTATTCTCCTAACTGTTATTCTCCCTCCAAAGTGATGACATGAAAACAGAACACCCTCATACACCCCTACATCAATTCACTCTCTTTCCATTCTTACCCAGTCTAACAAGTCTAAGTTAAAATGCATCCATGCATGCAGAAAGACACTCCCCCCACCACACAAACACTATATTAATCAAACACTTTATCACATCTAAGAATCAAAGACATCTTTGTATTAAATCTATCTGTTAAGTGTATCTCATTCATTCATTCATGCATGCATGTCAGTGGATGATGGCTAGGCTTAAAGGGTTAGTTCACCCAAAAATTCTGTCATTAATTACTCACCCTCACGTTCCAAACCCGTGAGACCTTTGTTCACATTTTGTGCCCAAAAATAACGACTTTATTCAACAATTTCATTCTGGACTGTGTCAGTCTCCTACGCAGTTTACGTTGTAAATAGTGCAGCGCTTTCAAGTTCTGTGGCCCCGCGTTTTGCTGTGAGAGGCGCCTTTTTTAAAAAAAAATTCTGTTGTGTGGCTGTTTATGCGCCCCGGGCACCTCGCGTTTTAGCCGCCTGCTGCGCCTCGCGTTATTCTAAGAGCATTCTAAGCGCCTGAAGTTGAAAAAAAAAATCAACTCTGCGTTTTTTCCCCCATTGTCCAATCGAATGAATGGAGAGGCGGGCCTTCAATTGTGGTGACGGTTACGATGCTGTTCATGTGAGCACCACGAAGCATGCATGTGATGATGACGCAGGAGTTGCACTGTATTTACAATGTAAACTGTATAGGAGACTGCCACAAGCTAGAGTGAAATTGTTGAATAAAGTCATTATTTTTGTTTGTTTTTGCGCACAAAAAGTATTCTTGTCGCGTCATCTGGACCTTGAAAGTGTTAATTAAATTGCTGTCTATGGAGGGGTCAGAGAGCTCTCGGATTTCATCAAAAATATCTTAATTTGTGTTCCCCAAGATGAACGAATGTCTCACGGGTTTGGAACGACATGAGGGTGAGTAATTAATGGCAGAATTTTCATTTTTGGAGCTTGACTATATTTGAAACTGAAATGGCTCTTCACTGGATGAGGGAGAGTTTCTAGAAGCCAGTATTTAGTAGCACATTTGGCAGTGACACTTTAGACTTAGCATTTGTTAGCAAAGAATTGCAGCATGTGTGTGCGAGTACAGAAAGGGACAGGAAGAGTTTTCTGAAAACTTGCTTGTAAAAAACATGGCTAATGAAAAAAATAAAAATAGTGGAGCTCAGGGAATTTTTTTAAATAGTATACCTCAACTTCCTTAAGGGGAACTTCCCTTTAGCCTCTATGACAGCAAACTCAGGGCCTTTAACAATTCATCCACCTTCTTGTTCCAGCCATACTGTAACTCATATACTTTGTTCAAATGTGCACCTCAGTCTTGATGAGACTGGCCTGCTTTTCATGATAGTATTTAGTATACACTATTCAACATGCTGTGGAGATTTTACATATTTGTTTTGTAAGCCCTAAATAAAGATATGCAGTCCCCAAAGACAGCTAAACATATGCACTGTAACATATGCACACACACACACACACACACACACACAAATGAGTTCAATATTACACTGAACTCACTCAATAACTCTTCTGAAAGAGTCCAGAGAGAAAAGAATGAACTTTTTGCACTATACATCATTGACAGCTGTGAAATCTCTTAATGGATTGCACTAATTTGATTGCTACCAGCACATTCCCCAGAGACACAGGGGGAACAGAATAGTCCCTGAGTGATTTGTTGCTTTTCTGCATTCTGGAGCTCAGATAATAATTCTGTCCAAAAAACATAACTCAAACTATAAGTAGGGTGGGGGCAGAAAGAGGTAAAGAGAAAGAGGGAGGAAAAAGATAGAAACAGAATGAAAAATATGTACATAGAGAGAAACGGAAGTGGGGAAGTGGAGGAGTATGTTAGCCAAAGGGAGTTTTCTTTCAACACGGTTTCTTAATGTTGAGATTTAAACCTTATTCAGCCCCCCAGCATTTCTCTACCAACACTTTTTTTATTTTCCTATCCTATTGTCACCTTGAAAGCAATACAAACTAATTAATCATAGTTAGGAGGTAAAAAGGTACAGTCTATAAATGTTCATGGTTTGAAATCGTGAGCACTTTATACAGAGATAATAGGAAAATAAATTGTTTGAATTAGCAAGGCGGATACAGCATCTAGACATCAATCTAGACCTTTAACAATGTTTTCTCACTTGTATAAATTACTATTATTTTTTACTTTTAAATGTGTACAGTATTTGTAAAATGGTTATATAATTATTTGGTTAATGCCACATTGTCATGTTGATTTGCCATGCTGTCATTTTGGTTGTGAAGACTTTATTAGATCAGTGTTTTAAACAGTTAATGCAGAATTAATGCAGAGCTTGATGAATTGGACCGTTTTCAGTGCAGTTTCACAATCTTCAGAGTTTATGCTATCATAAAGGGATTTCAATCAGAATTGATTATTTGTGCTTGCAACAATAGATTCTGCAGTAACTACCTCTTTATGCACTTACTTTCATCTGTCACAAACAGTCTGCCAATAGCAGCACCTGTGAATTGGCATTCTGCAATCAGCACTGTGGCTGCAGGTTCAGCATATTGCTACATGAATAATGTTTTTGGAGCGACAACATCATTTAATCATCCAAATGTTTTTAGTAAGGCACAAAGTTAGCACATTTGACTTGGGGGATTCAGTTTTCATCCGGTGTTCCAGTATGTTTATTTGAATAGGCTAAACTGTTATTGTTTGCACTGAAACAAAGAGTTTAATTTCATGAAACTGTACTTGCAACACAGTTTCAATTTTTGTTTTATTGAGAAACAGGGGTTTGGCACCTATGAATCCCTCACGGTTTCTAGTCACAGAATTGCCAAACTGAGTTTAAAGATTTATAGATTTCTGACCATATATCAGACATGTGTCCTTATTAAATTTTAGATGGTCTCTCAAAAGGAGAACTTTAACAACACAATATACACTCACCTAAAGGATTATTAGGAACACCATACTAATACTGTGTTTGACCCCCTTTCGCCTTCAGAACTGCCTTAATTCTACGTGGCATTGATTCAACAAGGTGCTGAAAGCATTCTTTAGAAATGTTGGCCCATATTGATAGGATAGCATCTTGCAGTTGATGGAGATTTGTGGGATGCACATCCAGGGCACGAAGCTCCCGTTCCACCACATCCCAAAGATGCTCTATTGGGTTGAGATCTGGTGACTGTGGGGGCCATTTTAGTACAGTGAACTCATTGTCATGTTCAAGAAACCAATTTGAAATGATTGGAGCTTTGTGACATGGTGCATTATCCTGCTAGAAGTAGCCATCAGAGGATGGGTACATGGTGGTCATAAAGGGATGGACATGGTCAGAAACAATGCTCAGGTAGGCCGTGGCATTTAAACGATGCCCAATTGGCACTAAGGGGCTTAAAGTGTGCCAAGAAAACATCCCCCACACCATTACACCACCACCACCAGCCTGCACAGTGGTAACAAGGCATGATGGATCCATGTTCTCATTCTGTTTACGCCAAATTCTGACTCTACCATCTGAATGTCTCAACAGAAATGGAGACTCATCAGACCAGGCAACATTTTTCCAGTCTTCAACTCTCCAATTTTGGTGAGCTCGTGCAAATTGTAGCCTCTTTTTCCTATTTGTAGTGGAGATGAGTGGTACCCGGTGGGGTCTTCTGCTGTTGTAGCCCATCCGCCTCAAGGTTGTGCGTGTTGTGGCTTCACAAATGCTTTGCTGCATACCTCGGTTGTAACGAGTGGTTATTTCAGTCAAAGTTGCTCTTCTATCAGCTTGAGTCAGTCGGCCCATTCTCCTCTGACCTCTAGCATCAACAAGGCATTTTCACCCACAGGACTGCCGCATACTGGATGTTTTTCCCTTTTCACACCATTCTTTGTAAACTCTAGAAATGGTTGTGCGTGAAAATCCCAGTAACTGAGCAGATTGTGAAATACTCAGACCGGCCCGTCTGGCACCAACAACCATGCCACGCTCAAAATTGCTTAAATCACCTTTCTTTCCCATTCTGACATTCAGTTTGGATTTCAGGAGATTGTCTTGACCAGGACCACACCCCTAAATGCATTGAAGCAACAGCCATGTGATTGGTTGATTAGATAATTGCATTAATGAGAATTAATCCTTTAATAATCCTTTAGGTGAGTGTATGTCATGATGCAGAACAGGATTCAAGCAAATGTTCTTAGAGATGTAGTGAAGTTTGCAAGTATAGCGCTGGAAATTTTAGAAGATTCTTTATTCATTTAACACTGGTTAACCCCCGAAATCATTGGTCTTAAAAGGATGTTTTCCTCCCATTCAGTCATAACATTAGCAAAGTAATTACAATTAAAGTTATGATTTTGAAGTCATAACATTTGTCACCTGACTTCATCATATTGCATGTTTAATCCAGTTATTAGTTTAGAACAGAAAGAGCACTAAATGAGCCGTTTTACAGCTCAGTTTCAATCTTTTTTTTGGGGGAAAATGAAAATAAGTTCTTAGCATGTAATGTTGTTTTCATAATATGTCAATTAAAAAAAAAAAAGAAAAAGGAAATTCGATTGCTCATCATGATCCTTTCTAATTGATTATTATTTGTTATTTATTTATTTCTTTGTCTTATACAATCCTTTTTCATACATTACCATTCAAATGTTTGGGGTTGGTAAGATTTTTTTAATGTTTAAAAAAGTCTCTTCTGCTCACAAAGGCTGAATTTGTTTGATCAAAAATACAGTAAAAAAATACAGTAATATTATGAAATGTTAAAATAACTGTTTTCTGTTTTGCTTTAAGCAAAGCTTCAGCAAAGTAGAATTTTCAGCATCATTTCTCCAGTCTTTAGTGTCACAATGTCTTTCTAATATGCTGATTTGATGCTAAAAAACATTTCTTCTTATTATTAATATTCTAAACACTTCTTCTGCTTAATATTCTTGTGGAAACCGTGATGCTTTTTTCAGCATTCTTTGATGAACAGAAGGTTTGAAATAAGAGCTTTTATTTCAAACTGAAATCTTTTGTGAAATCTCTCTAGTGGCACTTTTTGTCCTTGCTGAATAGAAGTAAAAAAATAAATAAATGCAAATCTTACAGACCCCAAACTTCAGTGTAATTTTAAAAACTGTCATGATGGTGAATGAACGAGAAGTTTTCTGTATGTTTAGTAGCTATAGAGATATTATGTATATTATCTGACTTTTATTATTATCTTATTTTTTGTAGTGAGAATTAAAAGTTTAAAAAAAAAAAGTGTGTCTGTTACTTTATCTAAAAGGAATTTGAAATAATTTCCTGTTTTGCAGAAATGCTTCTGTTCTGACTATTGTTATTTATCTTTAATCTTTTTTTTTTTATCATTAACAAAGTGATATCTCATCCTGAGATGGTCTGTTGTTCTGTGTTACATTGGCCTGCTACAATTTTAATACAGTGCCCAATGTAGGCAATGTTTACTCTAATTTAGGGTAAATTAAATATTTTTTTCATCAATTAAGTATTAATTCCTCTATTATATATATATATATATATATATATATATATATATATATATATATATATATATATATATATATATATATATATATATATATATATATATACATACATAAAATGAAACTTTAGCAGACTTTAGAACATTCCTTTATCAGAGCGAATTATTTTTCATCCTTTAAAGTGGCCTCTGTTATGCTATTTTAAAGGTTCCTAATTTTGTTTAGGAGGTCTCCTACAACAGCTTTACATGCATCAAATGTCAAAAAACACTCATTGTCTTATAATATAAATTGCACCACCTAATTTCTCAAAGAGTCTAAAAAGGGTTAGTTCGAAAATTCAGTCTCTCTAAGTCCCGCCTTTCTGAAAGCTACTCTGCTCTGATTGGTCAGATGGGCCAGTCTGTTGTGATTGGTCGACCGCTATCAGTGTGTGTCGGAAGCTAAATGCCCATTACCATAACTGAACTTCAGCTTCGGAGGCTTCCTAAAGCTCACAGATTGTACACACTGTAAAGACAGTAATGATGGCATCGATTTTACCATATCAATCCGAGCACGAGTCCGATAATGAAACATTGGAAGAACTAGTTATTCAATCTGAACCTCCATCGCAAGAACGATTTGAGTAAGACATTTCTTAGTAAGTTTTTACTGAGTTTGTTGTATGGGGCCTACTGGTTAGAGTCGGACTTGTTACCCAAATGCACCGAACCCCCAACAGCTCCCCGGGCGCCGCAGCAATATGGCTGCCCACTGCTCTGGGTGTGTGTTCACGTTGTGTGTGTGTTCACTACTGTGTGTGTGCACTTGGATGGGTTAAATGCAGAGCACAAATTACAAATATGGGTCACCATACTTGGCCACACGTCACTTCACTTCACATGTTAAAACTGTAATTCCTCACCATCAGCATTAACAAGTGTATCTAATGCCATCAACAAACTGATGTGTATTTTTCTAATTTATTGCGATGCACATGCGGGAACTGCGTCAGTAACTGTATCAATAACAGTGCATACGTTAGCCGAGCACTAACATGAATGATTGATGTAACAAAGTTTGTAAACCAAAATCTTGCTCCATCCTTTATCATTACTCAAAGTAGTAAGAGCCACAGCAAAAAAAGGTTGTACTGTTGTTTTATCACTGTGGTAATTTTAACCACTGACTCTTTACATTCTCATCTTTTGGAAGTGTATAGACCTTATGTAGCCCGCACCTTTTCAGCGATGCACTCGTTGTGTTCTGTCTTCCGGTTTGTATTTCCATAGCATGAAGGTAAGATCTTATGGATTTATGAATAAACCACTTGTTTTAAAATCTTCACGGTTTACTGACATCTGTTATAATATCCGCTCCAACCATTACAATGCTCATGATAACTTTTGTTAATTCTACAATAAGTAAATCCACCAAATCCACAAATTCTAAAGCTGCACACTTGTTTCTCTGGGGCATAAGGTCTATTCAAAGAGAATTTGCCATTGCAACACAGAAAACAGTGTCTTCTTGACGTGTACACAAGAACAGACTACAGTGTTTGAGGGCGGGTCAAAGTAGACGTTGTTCGCGGGCAGCCAATCCTAGGCTGGCATTATGCAAATGTGTTACATTGTTAACTATAAAGTAAGACTGTAATTACTGATGATTCATTTCAGCAGTTCAGAATCGGTTCTTTCTTTTGGGAGATAATAACTTTATCTGTTGTGCACCTTGATCTTTAAAACTTTGCAGACCTTTTACATTCACAAACAGCTATTGCACACTGCATTAAAGGTTATATCTAAAAAAGCACAATAGGGGCACTTTAAAGTTTTATAATAGTTATTTTTGTGCTGACATCATTGCTTTTATAACACTAATAGTGCATCATAGAGTGACACATCCAGCTGATTTTTTGTGTTGTGTAATTTTATAAACATACTGCCTCATAATCTGAACAGTGTGTATGAGAGTAAGCAGTGTGTTCTGCTTTGTGTTTGAGACTGTTTGCACATTCTGATGCCTGGTGTTAATATGATATAGGCTTTATGTGTTGGGCAATGTTTGTGTATTTTATGCTGAACACTGTAAGTGTTTGTAGATTTGCAATGAATGATTAATTTTTAATTTGTCCTAGATTAGTCGTTTTTCCTGACCCTGTTATCCCACACACACGTTGTGTTCTCCAAAAACATTCCATAGGCATTATGTTTTTTATACTGTACAATCTGTATCTTCTATCCCCCTACACTACTACCCCTAAATCTACCCCTCACAGAAACCTTGCATTTTTACATAAAAAATGTAAAAAAAATTATTTTGTGCTTTGAATGACAGAACGTCGCCATGTCCTCATAATGTAGGGGGCATGGCCTAAAACCTGAATACACACCACAATATAAGGACTAAACCTACCCATCACAGAAAACTCTAAATTTTTACATTTTCAAAAAACATAATTTAGTATGACTTATGAGCTGTTTACCTCATGGGAACCAAAAAATGTCCCCACACGGACAAGGATTTCAGATATTGCTGTCTTTGTTTGGACATTTTGTCCCTTATAATGTAGGGTTTACCTGGGCCACACACACATATAGATTTTATACTGTTTATTCTATACTGTACAAACTCTATATTCTATCCCCTATCCCTAAACCTACCCATCACATTTGTGATGAATGTTCGCAAAATGTTCGGTTTTCCGATATTGCCATCTTTGTGGAGACATTTTGTCCCCATAATTTAGGGTTTACCTAAGCCACACACACACACACACGCACACCACGCTCATAAATTGTAAAGAAAATGGGAAAAGTGAACTTCGATTGGCTGATTACCATGTCAGTGTTGATGCCGTGGAAATGAATAACAGAGTTAAAGCTCACAAACTCAGACATAACACCCAAAGTAAAACAAATAAAATATACATAAAACATGTCTTAATATGATATTATAGAAATATTCTAATTGATAAGTAGATGTAAGTATATAGAGTAGATGGTAGATGTAAGAAGATTGAAATCTCTCTAGGAACAGAGAGAGGGGACTATGCTTGCTTGTCTCAGAAGGCCACTGACACACCACTGTTTCATCTGCAAGCTGAAAACCAAAGGGCTGAAGAACAACCCTCCCAACATCTCATGAAGACCATTTACAGTCCAATCACAGCTCATCAAGTGCAGTCATGTTATGGAGTACAGGAGCTTTCAGTCTAGAGTCCCCTGATACCCAAGTGGGAACATGCTTTGTCACAATGGAAACAAACACACTCAGGCTTCATGGCGTGTGGGTATGACCAAACACCACGTGTGAAATGAAGTCATCTGATACCAAAATATCCTCTGACACAGATACTCATGTGGTCATCACACCCCGTCTTCTTTACAGTGTTTGCCAGTAGAGATGTCAGTAAAATATGTAGATTCATAATGATTGACAGCTGGTTTATTTTATAGCACCAGTATGATTTCATTAACTTTTCAAATATAAAGAAACAAGTACAAGACAAAATCTCAAAATTCAATAATGGGTGTTTCTTCAAATACAGGCACTTTTGGCCCAGTGGATTTTTAGAAAGTATTACTTTTCACACTCTCATTAGTTCAGTTCCTCCACTAACAATATCCAACAGTACATATACATCCTCCACTGTAGAATGTTTGTTATTTTCACCACACCACCAATTACAGTATGTATTGTGTTTAATAGCTTTCTGATGGCTGAATGACATATGACGTTAAACATTTTTAGATTAATGACTCATTTGTCTTGCTGAGGTATAGTTAGCGTTTTATGTACATACACAATTAAAGGGATAGTTCACCCAAAAATGGTGTCATTAATTCTGTCATTAATTACTCAGCCTCATGTTGTTCCAAACCTGTAAGACTTTCATTCATTTATGGAAAACAAATACATTTTTGATTAAATCTGAGAGATTTCTGTCCCTCCATAGACAGCTATGCAACTGACACTTTGAAGCTTCAAAAAGTTCATAAAGAGGTCGTAAAACTGATCCATATGAATTGAGCGGTTTAGTCCAAATTTTCTGAGGAAGACTCGATTCCTTTATATGATGAACGGATTGAATTTAGAGTTTTATTCACATATAGAATGTTCATTTTTGGGTGAACTATACTTTTAAGTAATATTTTCACATAATTTGGCAAACATTAACGATTCACACGATGACACACAATAAAAATATTCTGTTCACTAGAGATATCATTTGCCTTGATTTAAAAAAAAAAAATTCTTTAACGTCTTATTAAATTTCAAGCATTCTCTTCACTGACACTGTTGTTTCCTTGCTAATTGCAAATTACTTTATTAAAAAAGTTGTCAAGGCCAACATTTTTTTTTTTGCATGGTGGAAATGACAGTAACAAAATAAATATTCACAAACTATAGATTGAAATGGGTTGTTATTATTATTATTATTTTGAACTTTTAGATCATCATAGTTCTGAAAACTAAAAGATCATGTCATGGTAAAAGTTTTCATGCAGCAGAACACTTTTTTTAATAACATAAAAATGTAAAAATCTCTATAAAAATACAACTTTCTCTCTCTTTTTTTTAATAACAATTATAAAAATCAACTTGGGACATAAAAGTGCCCAAAGTTGAAAGAACACCCTGAATTATCAAACTAATCCATCTATTTCCCTCCTTCTACCCAGTTTTCTTTCTTTATTTCTTTATCTTGCAGCCCTACCACCAGCCCCCAGCTGTAGGGCTTCAGGTAAGTGTTTGAATTCTTATAGAATTAAATTAAGGTCAGCATGGGATAAGCTCTTAACTGATATGATGACCTCGCAGTATTTACATCAGACACCGAGCTTCAGTAAATAAACAGTAGAATTTTGGAGGGGGTGACCTGCTGATGTCATCAGGACAGAATGTGTCATGGTCATGAGGCTGTCATCAACAGCAATGTGAAGTAGCTGGACTGTTGCTTGTTCTACAAAATAACTGTAACTCCTCCTAATGGACACTTATCACATTCAGATTGAACAAACTAGTGGCAAAGCTACAGGTGGGCCCAGGTGGACATGGGACCACCTATTTTAAATTGTGGCCTACCCCATCAAAAGTTGTATGAAATAATTCTAAACAATAATAATTATAATAAATGTCTTATCACACCATAACTTTATTTATTTAGCTAAAAGAATGTTTCCATGATCAATTGCAGGAAATTTCCTAGTTTTTCCTCTCCGTATAGGTGCATATCATACGCTTTTCAAAATGAAATGTTAAATATGATTAATCCGTTTCTGTTAGTCCCGTCCACAATATTATCTTTGCAATGCACGGCTGTAAAAATTGTAATAGTGATTTGCGCATTTGTGGAGTTGAATTTGAAAATGGTGAAGCAAATATCAATAAGTTGATAAAAAGCCTAAATTGGATATCCCAATTTTGCTGCTGCAAGAAACCAAGGCTAGCAATGAATCCAGGCCATTCCTTTAACTTTAAAAATGACATTTTTTACAGCATAGTTTTTTTATAGATTGTTGTTGTTTGCTGTTTTGAACCTTTGAACTTGAAACTATGCTGCATTATTTATTTTGTTCTTGATAATTTGGCGTGCAGTTTTCATACTCTACATTTTGCCCATCCTGTTGAATGCCCACCCACTTGAACATTTCTGGCCTCGCCCCTGGAACAAACCTAATCCCCATCCTTCTATTTCCTAACTTATACATCTTTATCTTTCTGTTTCTCTCTGATGAATGTTGAAGATATAGAACTCCTCTCTTATGGTTCTGGACCTTATCTTCCACAAAAACATAAACACGAAAATAGAGATATTTAGAATTACTATTTGATAAGGTAGAGAGGAACGATAAAGGCAAACACAAAAACACACAGAAACATATATTTATATATATACACTCACCTAAAGGATTATTAGGAACACCATACTAATACTGTGTTTGACCCCCTTTCGCCTTCAGAACTGCCTTAATTCTACGTGGCATTGATTCAACAAGGTGCTGAAAGCATTCTTTAGAAATGTTGGCCCATATTGATAGGATAGCATCTTGCAGTTGATGGAGATTTGTGGGATGCACATCCAGGGCACGAAGCTTCCGTTCCACCACATCCCAAAGATGCTCTATTGGGTTGAGATCTGGTGACTGTGGGGGCCATTTTAGTACAGTGAACTCATTGTCATGTTCAAGAAACCAATTTGAAATGATTGGAGCTTTGTGACATGGTGCATTATCCTGCTGGAAGTAGCCATCAGAGGATGGGTACATGGTGGTCATAAAGGGATGGACATGGTCAGAAACAATGCTCAGGTAGGCCGTGGCATTTAAACGATGCCCAATTGGCACTAAGGGGCCTAAAGTGTGCCAAGAAAACATCCCCCACACCATTACACCACCACCACCAGCCTGCACAGTGGTAACAAGGCATGATGGATCCATGTTCTCATTCTGTTTACGCCAAATTCTGACTCTACCATCTGAATGTCTCAACAGAAATGGAGACTCATCAGACCAGGCAACATTTTTCCAGTCTTCAACTGTCCAATTTTGGTGAGCTCGTGCAAATTGTAGCCTCTTTTCCTATTTGTAGTGGAGATGAGTGGTACCCGGTGGGGTCTTCTGCTGTTGTAGCCCATCCGCCTCAAGGTTGTGCGTGTTGTGGCTTCACAAATGCTTTGCTGCATACCTCGGTTGTAACGAGTGGTTATTTCAGTCAAAGTTGCTCTTCTTTCAGCTTGAATCAGTCGGCCCATTCTCCTCTGACCTCTAGCATCAACAAGGCATTTTCGCCCACAGGACTGCCGCATACTGGATGTTTTTCCCTTTTCACACCATTCTTTGTAAACTCTAGAAATGGTTGTGCGTGAAAATCCCAGTAACTGAGCAGATTGTGAAATACTCAGATCGGCCCGTCTGGCACCAACAACCATGCCACGCTCAAAATTGCTTAAATCACCTTTCTTTCCCATTCTGACATTCAGTTTGGAGTTCAGGAGATTGTCTTGACCAGGACCACACCCCTAAATGCATTGAAGCAACTGCCATGTGATTGGTTGATTAGATAATTGCATGATGAGAAATTGAACAGGTGTTCCTAATAATCCTTTAGTTGAGTGTATATATGTATATAGTCACAAACTGCCTGTTTTTGTTTCATTTTCATGAACTTTCTATTTGTTTTTATCAATCACCTGTTTTCCTTTGTTCCAGTTTCCCGCTCCTTGTTTGTAACTATGGTTTCTGATTAACAAATCATCACCTGCTCGTCATTTGAGTATATCAACTTCGGCAAGCATTACCTCTGCACTCCAGTCTATAAGTCTATCATTCTCCTCCAGCTCCACTAACCCTCCCACTGGCTCAGAGGCGATGGCCGGCTCACACACCTGGTCAGCCGGGACCTCAGGCTTCTCTTCCTGAACGGACGAGGCTGCTGGCTTAGGCGCTGTAGCGGGCATTGGCTGGGTCTCTCGTTTTGCGTGGGCTCTGGCTCCATCTCTGCAGTGGGCGTGGGCACTGGGTCTGGCTCTGGGGTGGTGATGGATGATAGGTGGGACTGGACACTGGTGGTGGGATCCTCATCTACCTCACCCACTGTAAAAGAAGATCCTTCCACCGATAAGTTATCACTCTTCACTGCATAAATTGAATATAGTTTAATCCTTATTGAAGCCACAAAAGTTATTCAGTCAAGAGCAATGATTGATTTTCTCTGTCTTTTGTTCTTTGATTTACATAAATGACAGACAGCAGTAGGTTTGTTAGGCTGCTGTCACTTTAAGACCTGACGCACATGACGTGGTGCTCTTTAATGTGACGTGACAGATCACTGTATATGCGTGTCAGTTAAAGTGGCAGTGCGGCGCCCGAGTGAACGCAATCATCTCTTCCTAGTCAAAGAATAAACATGAATCATCAACATCTGAAGGTATGTTGAGGATACATTACATCTTACTAAAACGTATCTTAAGTCGTGTAATTGCTCAATCAGTGTTTCAACGGCGGAAAGACATCAATAAAACAGCTTGTAAACAATGTCATGAAGCATTATCCTACATTTACCTCAGAAGTCATTCAGTGTCTAGCTGATTAGTTCACTAGAGAAATTAACTCTTTTACTAAATATATGCACTATATTAGCCTATATATTCATTATATTCTACTTAACCTGTTAGTGATGTCTTGATTATTTAATGTATGTCTAAATAAATCTGTCATGAAAATGACAACCACTGTGTATAAATTATTATATTTCAACAAATTGGGGTAAAAACATAATTTTATAATTAGATTTAGAAGTTAATGCAAAAACTGCCATATGTGAAGCTTACATGTTTGCATACAATATGTTATTTGATTGTTGGTTATTATATCTAAAAAATAAATAGCAACTGAATTTAGGCTAATAGTTTGGGCTCTGTTTTTAACCTTATTATAGTAATGTGCAAGTAATGGCTCCCTATATAGTTTACAGCATTATCTTTAAGAAACGTTTAGTTGACAGACAGAATTTTTTCACTGTTTAATAAAAAATAAATAAGAAGCAATTTTATATTTAGTTTTCTCTCCCCTGCTGTACCAAACCCGTACCGAACCGTGACTTCAAAACCGAGGTATGTACCGAACTGTCAGTTTTGTGTACCGTTACACCCCTAATAGCCATAATATATACACTATTTTGCCAAAAGTATTGGGGCACCCCTCCAAATAATTGAATGGTGTTCCAATCACTTCAATGGCCACGTGTATAAAATCAAGCACCTAGGCATCCAGACTGGACCCATGCTTCTACAAACATTTGTGAAAGAATGGGTTGCTCTCAGGAGCTCAGTGAATTCAAGAGTGGTACCGTGATAGGTTGCCAAGTCCATTTGTGAAATTTGCAGTTTGGGAACAGTTTGGGGATGGCCCCTTCCTGTTCCAACATGACTGTGCACCAGTGCACAAAGCCTTCTCGTCCAACATCAGTGTGTGTGTGTGTGTGTGTGTGTGTGTGTGTAATTACTTTGTAAAAGAGAGACAGAAAAAGGAGATGCAGGAACAGGACATCATTGTCGGTCATAGTTACGTTGGCCTATGAGACGCAAAAGCCTCTGAGTCAAATCAACAGTCCTGCACTGTTTACAGTGAATCAGAAACACATGCAGGAACATGGACACCTCTGGCTTATACACACAAACTCAGAGAAAATGGTGAAAAAAGAGTAGATAGATTTAAGTGGTAACACTTTGAAATAAAGTTAATTTACATTAGTTAAAGCATTACAAATGGGCAACACATTTTACAGCATTTATTAATCTAAATAAATATACAATGTTAAAATATGTTCTATTGTTTCTTACAAAGGAAGAAAAAAAGTCATAGTGACAATGATGACAGAATGTTCATTTTTGGGTGAACAATAACGCATATGTACTTGTTTATTGACTCCTCTGGGACCTGCACTGCGAGGTATCCAGTGTGTGACTGTGTGTATTCATGTGTATGTGTTTTTGTGTGTCAGCATTTCTGATGCATTGCTCTATAATCAAGTGCTTGTCTGTACAGATGCTGCTGCTTTATAATAATGAAACATTCAAAGCCGCAGTGTTTCCTCTAGATACGCTGGTTTAATGTCTTTCTTAGTGCTCATTATATGTAATTCACTTGCCTTGAATTGAAGAGTTAATTCAAGTGAGGCAAAGCATGTTAACAATCTGCCTTAATCACGTATGCATTACTATACGCACACACATATATATACACACACACACACACGCACACACACACAATTTTAGTTGATATATGACTGCTATAAAATTAATGGCAACCTCTTGCTGCCAAGTTTGCCATTGTATCAGCTTGTCAGAACACATTCTCTCTTTCTCATGTCATTTGTCCTCAAGGAAAGCTTGTGAACTTTATTCCATGACAGCGGCTTTTGATCACTGCAAACAATCGGATTTGGATTAGACTGGATTTTTCCATCTGTTGACGAGGAGGGGAGGGGAAGGACAAAGTTCTTTCTTCGACTGCGCCTCGGCTCGCTTACAGTATGTGCTGACCCGATACGGTGCCAGGCATTCCTGAGCTTGCACATGGCACAAAGTAGGGGTTGTACAGTACGCACAGATGCTAAGAGTCTTATGGACTTGGTGATACTTTGATGAAGATTTGAAGGGCATCTCAGTGCACTATAACAGTGACATAACAATCACCACAATTTCCCATTTGTTCAGAATTTTAAGAGTGCCGATGTTAGCAGAGACTTTATTTAAAATATTTTTTGAACAACTGCAACATGGAAAACAAAGGAATATTTCAGGACAATTAGAGCCAGGTGTAGTCTAATGTTCCTGCTTATTTCTGCTTATGATTCCTGTAAAAAAACACCAAGTATTGATAATTGAGTGACAGTTTCTACACTAAAAAGCTTTCAAAATTACCTTACACAGGCTGAGTGACAACATGCCAATGTTTCAAAACCCAAGACAGTTGTATATGTTCCTGGGCCGAATGTTGCAATGCATTATTGCTTAGGTTTGGCAGTTAACCAAGACAATCACTAACATATATTACATTAATAGTATAACTGAAATCAAAGATTGATTCTGAATTACAGTTTAACGTGAGGCCAAATGTGCAGTATGATGCATCTAGGAAAACTGCATTTATAAATGAAGGAACATTTCTATTATATTAGATAACTGAATGAACTCATGTGGTATCAAAATCAGCCACTATTAATTACTTTTAATTGGAATGCATGTTAAGTGCCTGTATTGTTCATGTGAGGCCTGTCCATAAAAACAGAAGCATCTTCATGACAACATGCCCATAATGACGCCATAAGTTCTGTAACCAGGGTTTGCTTTCGTGTGAATGGTGCATAAACTTTAATGCCTCAGTCTGAGTGCTCAGACCAAGCTTTTAATTAATATATCAAAGCGTCACCCATTAAGTAACATTCATCTTTATATTTTGACAGCATAATAAGAGTACATGGCCTTTGTGTCTAACATTAATGTGCTTCTGGTTTCTTTATAAGTGTGGTGTAACATACAGTATGCTCTGTTTTTATTAATCATGTCACTCCAGAAGATATTAAACATTTTGATTTGAGCACTGAGGCATGCTCTGGAGTTATTTGTTTTCAGACTCAAATAGATAATTATGGTTCAACCAAAGTATTTTTGTTATGCACATCATGTAAACCAAGGGATTATTACAAACCAAACCACAAATCTGTAATGTGATGGTTTATTCACTGCAACATGTAGCAGTAGGAAAACATGTTTGATATTAAATGAACAGTGTAGTTTAGTGACAGCCTTCAAACTTATACATTTCAAAGCTAAACCTTTTAAAGTCCCCATGTAGTCAATAATTTTATCCCTTAAAACTCATCTTTCACCAAAATGACATATTTAAAGCTTTGATTCATGCCTTAAAATAGCTTGAATGTAATACACCCTTGCTTCATTTAGTATACGTGGTCCATGAATATGCTGCACAATGGTATCGCTCTTTACAACATAGGACACATAATAGTAATTAATGATTAGCCTTGACCATGTTATCATACAGCTAATAATGTGTTGCTAATGTTACACAAACCATGTTCCCAGAGTGAGACATCTGCCTTCTAACAATCAGTATCCTTAGAAATGCTTTGAACAACTCAGAACATCAGTGGAGAAAGGCATATAGTTCATCATAACATCATATACATCATACACGCACTATATTGCTAAATCTACCAGATTTTTCATATCAACAGACAAATATACCAGGATAACCTTCTCTTGAGACTCCACTGCTTCAAAGTGGTCATAGTTAATGATATGCGTAACCGACACGCCGGCACGCCGGCACGTTACTAGGTAGTTTGTGACGTAAGAAACACCAGCATTTTTTGAGACACTGCAGTTTTAAAGACAAAATACTCAGCAATGGTGTTGACTTATGAATTTGCACATGGTTTGTCTTAAAGCATATTAAAAACACCACATAGACATTATTAACAACATCAAAAACTTGATTTTCACCACAGGGAGATATTTGGGTAGATGTAATTGTTGTCAAATATGTTGACACATACATGCTTCAGGTTGTGAGCGCTTTGGGAATTTTACTGTATTTCATGTCAGTCTCATAGCAGCAATGAAGAAAAGTAAAACTCTGGACTCCATCAGGGCCAAGTTGGTGAAATGGTGCTATCAGCTTTTAAACTCGTGGGAATCCAAACAAACACACTGCCATCCATTAAACTTCTTATCAGAGGTTGAAAACCAGAGGCTATTCATGATGGCTTACACTATAATATTTCACACTGGTTTTGCAATGCCGTAAATACAGTCTTTAGCTCTTTTCTACCATTGATGAAAAGTAATAACATCATTTGTTTTAGATGTATAAATACAACAATAGAAGCATTAACTGCACTGTGTAAAACAACAGATTTCTCCAATCATCAGTCTGATTAAACTTCACCCCTGCAAGCTCACATTCATCCGCATCCAACACCCAAATCTCAACATCCAAAGCATAAAACCAAGTCCGCATTCTATATTCTTTTTTTGTTGTTAATTTCACATAGCTTTTTTTTTGCTTCCTGGGAAACTAATGATAATGATACAAATCCAGTCATTATTATTATTCAGGAAAGACAATTATCTTTCATTTTATTTGATGGGAACTGGAAAATGGATAGGGGCTGCTGGGCAAAAAAATGTTGAGAACCACTGTCCACAGTAGTGATTAGTAATAAACGATTTCAAATGTTTTATTTGCATACATTGGATATGCCATCAGAGTCTGTGGATGGAACGTTTTTTGGATGTTCAGTGGACTCGTGAATCAGCACAACCCTGCCTGCTACACTGGGAAGTGGTCTGCACTTCCTCTTTCAGTTAGAGAAAGACGGGAGAAAAAGAAATAGACAGACAGCATGGCTAGTCTCATGATTCGGGGGTGGAAGAGTTGTTTGTAGTGGGACTACTCCATTCTTGCACAAATACACATATACACAAGACTTGTTCCACACAAGCTGCTGGACATTGTGTGCATGCTTTTATTTGTTGTTACAGGAAGTAGATCCTCTTACAGAGCATGTGCTCCTGCATCATCACAGCGTTATGTGTACCATTTGGTGCTGATCTTATTACAGTCACAGTTATATAAACCTTCAGAGAACAGCTCCATATAATCACTCCTTCAGTCTCAGTGTGGCATTTCTGCTGATTCTGTCTGGTGCGCATGGGGCAGTTGCTCATCAGGGTGAAAGGTGACATGAGAAACATTAAGAATGCTGTGCAAAGGTTAGCTTACTTGTATTTATAACTAGCCTTTTTTAACTGCTTTGAATATTGTTCATTTCTTGTAGAGAAAGAAATACTTATTGTTACAGCTGGTAGGCCTACATGATGATTGAAACACTGAAACAGTTCATGCGTTTTAGTATTTAAATGTGCAAAGAATATATTCATAAGCAAAGAATATCTTCATAAGAATATCTTCATAAGCCTGGTTGAATTTTGCATTAAAATGCTCTATGTAAACACCAAGATGCAAATAAAATTTCCAAAAAACATAAAAACCTACATGTTGTTCTGAGTTGCTGGTGGCTTTAAAGGGGTCATGAACTGGCTTTTAAAACATTTTTATACTCTTGTCTGAGTTCAACCTATGACGTTTGCGTGGTTTTTACATTTAAAAACATCATAATGAATAAGTAATAGGCTATTTTCTACCCTGGTTTCGAGCCTACCTCTTGAAACGCTCTGTTTTTATGGGCATGTAAATGCCCACTGCTATGATTGGATAACAGTTTTGCATATTATAATTAGCTTCGGCTCCCTTACACGTGAGGAATTTTTTGAAAAGTTCCAATGTGGAGAAACGGCAACCGGAATGATTCGCCCACAGGTCTCACAAAATGTCTTTATCAAACAAACACAATGATTTATCTCTCATCCACCCACAATTAATTGGAATGTTATTTTTTTATTACTTGGCCCGCCCAATCGGTGGATATAACCGCGAAATGTGCATAACACAAACACACACACACATGCGCGTATATTTTACTATTTAAGAGAGTGCGAGCCCTGGCCCATACATGTTCGTGTCTGATCACGAATCGCAGGACAATGAACCAAAAACACCTCAAATAAAAAAGAATACTCCAGCCTGTGACAGCATGGAAGTTATGTTTAGTTAGACAAGTACACATAATCAGTAGATATCAAACGTAACAATGCAATACTATCACATATTAAAAAAAAAATTTTACTCACATAATTGTTGCATCATTCCTGTCAGATCCAGAAGCCACAGCATTATTTTTTAATCTCATACTGTCTGCAAATCCAGTCTCTTGTTTACAAACGAATCTGGTGAAATGAAGCGAACAAATGAGCCCACGTGAGCTGGATCTTCATTAAAAATAAAGTTCAACCATGCATTTTGGAATTCGAAGGAAGCTTATGGCATGTTTGAAACATGGCATAAGCTTTATAGCTTAAAAGTTTGATCCGGTTTAGCTCCACGTAGGCCTGTTATTCATCTAACATGCCAGGCATGAATCAGTGGGCGGGGCTACAGAATTAGGCATTCGTCTTCTTTGGTTAAGGCGGCGTTTCACTGCACTCTGACGCCACAGGTAAGCACATTTGCAGATTGATCATTTGCTGAACCACTTCCAACATAAACAAGACTGAACAATGAACAGAGAAAACTAGGGGCCTAAATACACAGTGATAACAAGGTAACTAAATGAACAACAAGTGAACGCAATCCAATCAGAAACCATAGAAACTAACTAGGAAACAGAACTAAAGCAGCTCAAGGAACAGAAGGAAGACTAAACCAAAACAGAGTTACACATGTTGGATGGAAACTCAGTTTTATTTACTATTTGTGTGTGTATGTGTGTGATATTTAAAAATTTTAATGTATTAATTCCTAATAAAAAACGTAAAGTCAGAATCTGAACACCTGGTTTGATGTCCTTCCCGATCCTGTCCTGTCTCCAGAAAATAAAGGCAAAAATAGAAATGATTTCGTTATAATAAGGAAATTAAATTAAAAATGTAATTATACAAATTTTACAAGAATTATACAAAACAATTATTTTTTTTATTTTTTAAACATATTAAATGTATAATACATTTTATACTCATTGTTTAAATTGTTTAAGTTATACAAAAAAAAACTTGGATATAAACATAGCTATAGATCCTGCTAGCATTGAATTTGGATTAACACCAGGCTATGAATTTATATCAGGTGTAAATGTGTTTTATTAATTTATCCCAAATCTACTGTATCCCTTCTCTCAAATAACCACAACAAGCAGCTGTAATCTTTGTTACTATGACAGCAATGATGGGAGTATTCCATATCCCTAATCCCCATTCCCATCCCACATCAGAGAAGTGATAAGATCCATTAGGAACTTATGATGGGATCCTCCTACAATAGCGAGCTCAGTGTGGGACGTGCGGAATGGCCTTATGAACCAGAGCATGTGAGAACCAGGCTCTACTTTTGGCAGAAGATATTAACACACATAGCTTATTCAGCAAACATGCCATACACTCAAGCTCTTTATATACAGATGCACTCATTCATGGATAATAAGTATTCTGGACAGGATCTTTACTGAGCTACAGGAAGTCCTGTTCTATATGATTTGTTTGAGTATATTTGATGGTCACCTCTGTGAACTAGTAAAAAAAGACTGATAATGTTTGGATCTGTGACATTCAAGACATTATGTACTTTTTATGTTTTAAACTTTGGGATGATGATGGATTTTGCCTGTTTATCCCCAAAAAACCAAAACCAGGACCTGAACTGTTTTGTATCTGTTCAGTGTTAATTTTATTTGTCAACTTGAAAAGAAGAAAATAATGAATGAGAAAAAGACTTCAAAATTCTCTGATCATCATGCTGGTTTATCTCCTCACCACATATCCGAAATAGCCGTCAGGGCCAACACGGGTCATCTGGCTTTGTTTGCTCATGTTAATCCTTTGAAGTTCATTGAAGGATCAATACAGAGAACATTAGTAATTATTGTGATAAATTCCCAACATAAAAAACTTTAAAGAACAAAGACAAATGGAAAAAATCTGTATGCGATACAGCAAAAAGGAATTGTAACAATTTGAGTTCATTCTTCAAGAATTAATATGTTCAATAACATTTTGTTCACAAGAATTTTCCATTAAATGTTTCAATAGCATTAATGCCAGTCACCTGATTTTGCCCTTTAGATTTTTGCGTTAATTCAGCAGAGGTCAGTGAACTCTTGTGTTTCTTCGCAGCAGTAAGAGGAAATAAATCAGCGTCATCTGCAGAGTGATTTTGGAAAGCAGCATTTGGAATATTCCTCTAACAACCCAAACTAGCTCTCAGAAAACAAAGGGGCCTGTAAAAATGTCTCTCTCTGAATTACTGCGTGGTTTAGTTGTTGTAGAGAATGAAGCATTGAGGAATCAGGAATCCTAATAAAAATCATTGAGACCATAATGCGTATATATGCAGACTTTTATAAGTGATAATATTTACAGAATGATGCTTTGAATCTCTTAAGCTGTAAAAAACTAGATGGGGTCAGAGAGAGCTTATGAATATATATGACGAAATCAGATCTGGCTCAGATAACAGCTCAGATACATATGGTCCAAAGTACTGTTCTGTGGAGCCACAATTGAGGAAAAATGTGCTTCATGTGGAAACATTTAAATGAATTGATTTTATTCAAATCAAAATATATCCTATTGACATTACTGGATCAATGCAAGTTCAGCCTGTCAGAACAGGTAGAATTAGGGCCAGATTTACTAACAGCTTGCGCCAGTGCAAAACCCTCTTTTGCCGTTAAAAAACTACTGTCAAGATTTACTAAAGACGCAGGGAAAAATATGTGCTAAAAAAGGGTTGGACAGAATTATTTTTGCGACTGAGCTCTTTACATATTCATTTGTAGGAGTTTCCCTTTCAGATGCAAAATTTATGAGAGGAGAGTATTTAAATGATTCACACAAAGTGATTTATTAAGGTTTGCCCTTGTCAATTTACTGGTGTTTGCGCCATTATTTCCCGCCCAAAAAAAGCACGTCTTAAACCAGACGATAACTGGTAGTTTGCGTTGGTCATTATGGAAATGACCTGGCTGCGTCTGTGTTCTTTAATTTGCGCATTGTCATCACACGCTGAACCTTCCACTCCCATTTGCGAGTTTTTGGAATTGCGCTCTCACGCTAATTTGCCCTGTTTAGTAAATCTGGCCCTTAGTGTCTTAAGGTAAAAACTGTAGATTACAGTGTGCCCACCTAAAATTTATGCTATAAGGACAAATTGATATAATGCTGTGCTTGTGTCTAAAGAAGCCTTGTGCACCAACTCTAAGTGTTTAAAGTCCATCTGAGCTGCTGCCAGAGAATGTCAAGCCCACGCCCTCCAAGCCAAACACTGGAAAACCGCCCAGAGAGCTCACACGATAGGCCAGCTGACTGCGGCCTTTTCAGCCAATGATTACACTTGTGAGACTAACACCCCACCCTCTCATAACCCCCCATCCCTGGGCACCCGGGAAGAGATCAGGAGGTCTCTTGGTTGCAAGGTCTAACATAGTCTTTTGCTGTGGCATTGACGCACACTCTGGCACATAATTTACACCCCTACACATTGCGCTGCATTAGATACAGTCAGTAAATCAGAGATCCATCTTCTGGGAGTTAAATATCGGGCCACACTTTTTGCCCTGGTGGAATTTATCCATCATCTTTCAGCCTTTCACCCAATTAGTTATGATCTCTATGTACCATTTCTTTATTTATTCAGATAAATACATGACTCTGTCCCCTGTCACTGACACCTTTGTATCTATTAAAGTATCGTCGCAGTAACTGAAGCTGGTACTGCTACTATAGTCAGTACCTTTACGTGACACAAGAATTTCTTAAAGATATAGTGAAGTGCCTTGAAATTCACAGCATTATTCAATGTGTTGACGTAATTTCCACTGAAACAGGAAGACAGGACGGGACATATTGAACAGCTCCTCTTCTTTTTTAAATAATAGCGTTTAGTTTATATCACAGCTAGGCCAAAGCTGTTGAGCTCAGTAAAGACGCAGTTTCCTCCTAATCTCCTCCATTTCGCTTTGAAAATACAGCATTCTGTGCAGAATTCAAATGGGTCAGATATGTTTGTATAAGTATGTATATACGCGCAGATGATCCGTTCTGTGCTATCGTGTCTCTAGTCCAGAGCAGACTGTGTGCCCAGTGCGGCGGTTCCGTGAAACCAGACTTCATTCGTCCCAATGGAAAGCATGTGTACACTGTCTGAATCATTCTATATAGTGCATTATGTGCCATTTACCATGTGAAAATAGTAAATGTGTGAACAAGTGACCGATTTTAGCCACAGCTTCAGCATCTATTTATACTGTAAGGGCGGGACACTTCAGATTCTAGAGAAGTCGCCACCGATAGCCTATGACATATGATCCATATTGGCAGAAATGAGAGACTAAATTTACAGTAAGGCAAACATATTCATACTAAACGCCAAAAAAACGTCTCCGTTACGTATGGTAACCCTCGTTCCCTGAATGAGGGAACGGAGACGTACTTCGGACGTCACCGACGAATTGGGATCACTTCAGGGAGCCCCTATCAGCTTCGAGATATAGAGAACCGGCCAATGACTATTGCCGTGCGAGATTTGCATCTCGCGCTCCGCCCCGCAGCGCGGGTATAAAGCGGAAGCGAATGCAAAGCACTGTTGTTTTTCACTGAGGAGCCGAACTAGTGACTCGGCCATGCAGTGATGGTACAGCAACTGTGGCGACGGGACGTACGTATGGTAACCCTCGGTTACGTATGGTAACGAGGGTTACCATACGTAACCGAGACGTTCCCTTTCAGTCGGTCACGTTCGACGTACGTCGGACGTCACCGACGAATTGGGATCCCTTTGGAAAACACCACAGTTACTACCACTTCCAGCGCCCAGCGAGAGCCCCTCAGACCCCGACTGTTGCAGGCGGGAAATTCATGCAGGGAGAGTCACACTGCCGTTCCGCAAGACCCATTCAGCAGACTATTGGATAACGCTGGGAAAGCGTGCCCAGAGGGACGCTGCGACCGGCGGCTGCGTGGAGGCAGCAGCTGGCCGCCAGGGCAGGATGTGTTTGATCGCCTCCGTCTGCTTTTGGGCGGCCGAGAACTGCTGGGCAAAGCTCTCGACCATGTCGCCGAACAACCCGGCCGAAGAAACGGGGGAGTCCAGGAACCGATACTTGTCGGTCTCCCTCATGTCGGCCAGGTTGAGCCAGAGATGCCGTTCCTGGACCACTAAGGTGGACATCGCCTGACCGATAGAACGGGCGGTGACTTCACCGTCCGGAGCTCCCGGAGGAGCTCTGGGTCAGGCCTACCCTCGTGCATGTCCATGAGTGCATGGGCCTGATGCACCTGGAGCAACGCCATGGCATGCAAGGCGGACGCAGCCTGGCCACAAGACCTGTAAGCCTTCGCAGTCAGACTGGAAGAGAACTTACAGGCCTTGGACGGGAGCCGCGGGTCACCGCGCCAGTTGGAGGCGGTCGCCGGACACAGTTGCATCGCGACGGCCCGCTCCACTGGCGGGATTCCCACGTACCCCCTGGCTTGCCCGCCGTCAAGGGTAGTGAGGAGGGAGGAGCCACTAGGTCTGTTTCTGGCACTAAATGGTGTCGTCCACGACCTGGTGAGCTCCTCATGCACCTCCGGGAAGAAAGGCACCGGGGCGGGACGCTGAGAACCAGCACGACCCGCCCCGAGAAACCAATCATCCAACCTAGAAGGTTCGGGACGTGGTGGAGGGTTCCACTCAAGCCCGACCTTTTCGGCAGCCCGGGAAAGCATAGCCGTCAACTCGGGGTCCGACTCGGCCATTGCCACTCTCCCAGAGGGAGGCAGTACGGCCGAATCTTCATCCTCCGAGGACCGGAACTCCCCCTCCGATGCAGCGATCGACATCTGTTCGTCTACTGGAGCCCCGAAGGTCACCACTGGACGCCCATGGGAGGGGCCAGCGATTTCCTCCAGAAGCCCTACCGGCTGCGGCGCTTGTGAGGGATCAGGGGCCTGCGGAGGCTGGCTCGGCGGGTTTGCCCTGAACGTAATCCTCAGGTCATCCCGGCCTTTCGTCGAAGTAGGTCTATTCTGCTGGGCAGGAATAGCACTAGATCGAGGTATGGGTAGGGGGACTCCACCTTCCTGAAGGTAGGCAAGTCTCGACCTAAGCGCCGCGATAGTCATGTTCCCGCAGTGGGAACATGAACTATCCACAAAAGCCGCCTCAGCGTGCTGAATGCCCAGGCACGTGATACAGCGATTGTGACCGTCAGCGGGCGACAGGGAACGACCGCATCCAGAAACGCACGGGTGGAATGACATCTTGAAAAAGACGCAGTGTCACACCCGTGTTGCTCTTTTTGTGAGGAAACGCTCTTTTAGTGCTGAAGCACCCAGGGAAGACCGCGGCAGAATACAGGAGATAGTGCAGCCTGTATCTGCTCTCAAGTGAAACGCTTCATGAACCAACAGTTTTTTTTTTTTTTTTTTAACTGTTGCTGTGAAAACAGCAGTTGGTCTCTGCTTCCAGCAGCGGTGAGCCCGCGGTCACGCTGTTTTGTGCCGTCTGACCAGCACAAGAACGATCCCCAGCCAATTCTCCTTTTCTCTCTCTCTCGCTGAATACAGGCAGTCTGTGCTTCATCAACGCCGTTCGGCTCCAAAGTGAATGACAACAGTGCGCTGCATTCGCTTCCGCTTTATACCCGCGCTGCGGGGCGGAGCGCGAGATGCAAATCTCGCACGCCAATAGTCATTGGCCGGTTCTCTATATCTCGAAACTGATAGGGGCTCCCTGAAGTGATCCCAATTCGCCGGTGACGTCCGACATACGTCGAACGTGACCGACTGAAAGGGAACATCCATTTTGATTTCAGGGGGTGTGACATGAAGGTAAGTAAAAGATTTGAGTAGTAATTACATTAATGAGTACAGAGACCAAAACAGCTACAGTATATTTTATGTTATTTCATTGTGTGAAAATATAGTATCTTGCATGTGGCGTGAAAGACAGTGATTTACCGGGCATGAATATTCACTTTGTCAAAAATTCAGTAGGCCTACATTGGACTTTTCTGTTCATCCACCATATTTCTGACCATCATTGAGGTGAAGTATTGGCAATGAATACCAAAACACATCGTTCTGTCACACTACACTTTTCCTGCACTTTCATTCCTTTGACTTCCAATCATACACATGCAAATACCAAAGACTAGAAATGGAAACTCATATGAAGAAGTTCCCATTTCGCTCCATTCCAAAGTTCCTGTTCTGTGAACTCTGAGCTGTAAATTTGTATTACGTGAAGACGAGTGACCAATAGAAGATCGATACGTCCCGGCAGGAGTTCTCAGCTGAATTAAAAGAACACGACTTTAAAGCTGCAGGTTTGTAGTATTGCAGGAAAGTGGAGTATATTTTACAATTTTACATTTTGGATTTATTATTATTTATGTTGAATTTATGTTTTAAAAAGATACTACAGAGCGTGGTCACATCATCACCGCTGCAGTGTCTGAAGAAAGTCTATTGTGACTGCCCCTTACATGCTAATTCCCATGAAGTGATCAGGGTTCAAGCTTGAACAGCATAGTTTAGTCATGTGCTGAGTGAACACAATGCATTAAATATGCTGTCATTCTCAGGTGTAGGTTCATCAAGTGGTAGTATTTACATACACTCACCTAAAGGATTATTAGGAACACCATACTAATACTGTGTTTGACCCCCTTTCGCCTTCAGAACTGCCTTAATTCTACGTGGCATTGATTCAACAAGGTGCTGAAAGCATTCTTTAGAAATGTTGCCCCATATTGATAGGATAGCACCTTGCATTTGATGAAGATTTGTGGGATGCACATCCAGGGCACGAAGCTCCCGTTCCACCACATCCCAAAGATGCTCTATTGGGTTGAGATCTGGTGACTGTGGGGGCCATTTTAGTACAGTGAACTCATTGTCATGTTCAAGAAATGATTGGAGCTTTGTGACATGGTGCATTATCCTGCTGGAAGTAGCCATCAGAGGATGGGTACATGGTGGTCATAAAGGGATGGACATGGTCAGAAACAATGCTCAGGTAGGCCGTGGCATTTAAACGATGCCCAATTGGCACTAAGGGGCCTAAAGTGTGCCAAGAAAACATCCCCCACACCATTACACCACCACCACCAGCCTGCACAGTGGTAACAAGGCATGATGGATCCATGTTCTCATTCTGTTTACGCCAAATTCTGACTCTACCATCTGAATGTCTCAACAGAAATCGAGACTCATCAGACCAGGCAACATTTTTCCAGTCTTCAACTGTCCAATTTTGGTGAGCTCGTGCAAATTGTAGCCTCTTTTTCCTATTTGTAGTGGAGATGAGTGGTACCCGGTGGGGTCTTCTGCTGTTGTAGCCCATCCGCCTCAAGGTTGTGCGTGTTGTGGCTTCACAAATGCTTTGCTGCATACCTCGGTTGTAACGAGTGGTTATTTCAGTCAAAGTTGCCCTTCTATCAGCTTGAATCAGTCAGCCCATTCTCCTCTGACCTCTAGCATCAACAAGGCATTTTCGCCCACAGGACTGCCGCATACTGGATGTTTTTCCCTTTTCACACCATTCTTTGTAAACTCTAGAAATGGTTGTGTGTGAAAATCCCAGTAACTGAGCAGATTGTGAAATACTCAGACCGGCCCGTCTGGCACCAACAACCATGCCACGCTCAAAATTGCTTAAATCACCTTTCTTTCCCATTCTGACATTCAGTTTGGAGTTCAGGAGATTGTCTTGACCAGGACCATACCCCTAAATGCATTGAAGCAACTTCCATGTGATTGGTTGATTAGATAATTGCATTAATGAGAAATTGAACAGGTGTTCCTAATAATCCTTTAGGTGAGTGTATATCATATGAAGAAATCATTTCGATTTTTTGTTGTTTCTAAAGCTGAAAGTCAAAGGAAATCCTGCACACTATAAATACTTGCAAAAAGTATCAAAAATGTTCATGACCAATGTGTCATGACCTTCATCAGGCATACAAATCATTTTGATGTTTGAATGTTTCTGAAGCTGGAAATATGTAAAAACTTTTAAGATGCACTATAAAATACTAATTTTATATGCTGTTAAGTCCATATTGTATGGAATGAAGTTCCGGGTTCACTTGATTCAATGACTTTCTCAAGCTTTTCAGTGACGCATACAAACGTAAAACTACTACAGCCACCAAACTTCCTTTTCTCTTTTTTTTTTTAAACAGACACACACTGCACTGCATGCTCTTGTATACCTTTATGTCATTAATTATTATTTATTCACCCTCTAAATACCTTCTGATTGGGTCAAAAATGTAACATATTTCAAAGGTTTAAGACATACACTTACACATACAAATTCACTGTGAATGTACATAATACCATTCCTTGAGGGCTTATCACGCTCTCCACTTGTAAAATGACTTTACATGTAGCTGCTTATAATGTAGCTATAGGTCTTGCCCTCAGTGCTAATGCTAACACCTTCGGCACATTTAGGACTTTAGGCTTTTTAAATCGCCTTTCCATTAAAAACGGCAGCTAATGCTTATCTGGTTAAAGGTGTTGCTATCATGTGGCCAGAGTCAGAAATCCCCTCAATCTTGCACTGGAAATGTTCACTATTAGACAGCGAGAAACGCCATCCCTAACACAACAGTTCTTTGGTGGCACCACAGTAATGCTACCATGCATTTTGATATATTACAAGGCACTACTTAAAAAATGTAAGTGTTGTGGCATCATCAATCACTTTGTACTAATAACAGTGACATTTTAAATGTAATAGCCATGTTAAGGTTCATGGTGCAGCATTAAGTCTCTGATAGCACATCTGGCATCTAGATAAACCAGCGAGTGGTAGATGTTTTGCTATTGGCTAGTTGCATAATAATGCATTTACCCCCAAGCACTTAATGTATGTGAATAACTGAGAACCTCTCTACATCATCAACTGAGAGTTGTCTACATCAAAGCAAAATATCTACACTAGTTATAATTACAATATTATGGAAATATTGTTTCCTTCTAGTAATACTCTATTCTACGATTAGTCCAGCACACTGATTCGTTGTTCTCATGCAGAGATTTTATTGGCTCCTTTTCGGCATTGTTTTTCACTGGAAAGCCAGTCATATGAATCTAGGCAGTCATTTTCCGTAAGCCAAGAGTTAAACCTGTCTGATCAGGTTGTTCTTGCATGAGTGATCCACATTTTTAGCATGACATCACAGTTCCCTCCTACACTGAGGTCCTGATTCAGAGCGAAGAGAGGTGAAGAAAACTATTTGGACCCACGCACTACGTCCAGATCTGTACCGTATAGTTATTCTTCTCTCATTGTTTCTGCAGCTGGATTGTGTGAGTTTTGTTGCTTTGCTTAAGAGGTCAGATTGAAGCCTTCAGGTCAACAGCTGATGGATAAAGATCACACGAAAAAATCATAACAATTATACCTCTTCTGCTCATATGGCCTCTTTTTCTCCTCTTTATTCCATGGAAAACAAATATACTGATTCTCTTTTATGCATTTAGTAAATACGTTTTTGTTCCTGTTGTTCCTCAGTGTCACCCCGCGGAGGAGGGTTGTGGGGGGCAGATTGTCTATATACTGTAATTAAATTTCATTATGTGGCTTTCCTGACATCAGCGACAAACATCACCCACTTATTTTGACCTAAAGAGCCGCCTTTCCCCATTTTACATAACACCAGTCTTCCTTCTGCCTCTCTCATTCTCTCTCTTGGATGGAAATGCTCTATTGTAGAATTTTAAGGCAACATGGGACCAATTCTGTGTTCTGACTCTGTTATAGTGCTTGTGTGGGTGAAGATGTGGCTAGTCTAGAGGTCACTGTCTCATAAGGAGTCACAGCTGTTCTTCCCAAAACTCAGAACAGAAACATTGAGGATAACTGTCAATAAAGCATGAGTAAATAATAATAATAATAATAATAAAAACGTTGGTGTAAAAATATGATTTTACTTTTTGGTTTGGACTTTATTTCGTTTTTTAATTATTTTTATTTAACTCCATTTAGTAGTCTGAAACCAGTTGAAACAAACTCCTGGACCAGGACTAATAAACAAGAAATCACATGAAGTCAAGTTTTTTGCAGGGATCCTCTCCTAATTTTCTGTGAGATTGTGAACATCCGTTAGAAAAAGCAGAAATAATCGTCTGCTGTCTTGTGCTTGCTGTTCTCATGGTGAGGACTTGTAGATACCATCTAACACACAACAAACAAACGTCTGCAATAGATTATAATGCCTTCTGCCATTTATAGGCCTATTCTAAAGTCTTAGAACATTCTGCAAAATGTAAATCTACAGTAGGCTGACCAAATTTGGAGCTTTGCCCCGCATTTCAATAATGTCTGTATTATTTTTTCCCTGAAATTGCAATACCACAATAAAATGGCGACTGGCATTTAAAAATCCATTTGCGCAGCCGTCATGTTGTAGGCTAGCTATATAGGGCGGGAAAGTAATCAACCAACGTATTCGTAGAGAGGGATTTTCTGCTGATGACGACTGGTGGATGAAGCAAAGGAACCATGTGGACCTCATCAAAAGTCATTAAAAATAGCTACACCAGCCAGGACAACAAAAACATAAATTCAAGATGCACTCAATCCAGTAAAAGCGCATTTGTTGTTTGCATAGTCTAATAAAGGAAAATAAGATGACCATTTAAAACGTTATCATCCAACAGAATGTCGAATATGCTTTCCAACTAGGCCTAATGTAAATCAGTATTTACATCTGTCACAGACGTGCCCCGCAAAATCACATCTACTGTCCTGCAACAGATCAATGCAGGTGGTCACTGAAGAGTGAGTTTAACTTCAAGGCTGGGTGAACAATGGCAAACCATATAACTGAGCGTGCTTGCTGGAGGAATGTTTGGCCTATTTGTTTTACTCAAAGGAAAACTCGAGCTCGTAGATCTTTCACATTAAAAATGCCCATCAGACAGCCCCTCAGCATGATTCAGCTCTCTTTTGGCCCAGGCGCTGATGGATAGGCTTATTTCACCAAACAGATGTATTTCGTCATCATGTTGCTGTGTTTATTACATAGACTGTAAAAAAATTATTATATTTATTCACACAAACATGATCTGAAGGAGTGTAAGAAGTGTGAAATTGCTGTGGAGAGATTAGGGACGTTGCTGGCGTTAATTAGAACAATACTTCCATCTAGTGGTGAGATGGAGTAGTTTGTGTCACCCTTAAGTGCTTTGAGGGGATTTTGACTTGGTTAAATAAAAGAATTGCTTTTTAGAACATACACTCACCTAAAGGATTATTAGGAACACCATACTAATACTGTGTTTGACCCCCTTTCACCTTCAGAACTGCCTTAATTCTACGTGGCATTGATTCAACAAGGTGCTGAAAGCATTCTTTAGAAATGTTGCCCCATATTGATAGGATAGCATCTTGCAGTTGATGGAGATTTGTGGGATGCACATCCAGGGCACGAAGCTCCCGTTCCACCACATCCCAAAGATGCTCTATTGGGTTGAGATCTGGTGACTGTGGGGGCCATTTTAGTACAGTGAACTCATTGTCATGTTCAAGAAACCAATTTGAAATGATTGGAGCTTTGTGACATGGTGCATTATCCTGCTGGAAGTAGCCATCAGAGGATGGGTACATGGTGGTCATAAAGGGATGGACATGGTCAGAAACAATGCTCAGGTAGGCTGTGGCATTTAAACGATGCCCAATTGGCACTAAGGGGCCTAAAGTGTGCCAAGAAAACATCCCCCACACCATTACACCACCACCACCAGCCTGCACAGTGGTAACAAGACATGATGGATCCATGTTCTCATTCTGTTTACGCCAAATTCTGACTCTACCATCTAAATGTCTCAACAGAAATCGAGACTCATCAGACCAGGCAACATTTTTCCAGTCTTCAACTGTCCAATTTTGGTGAGCTCGTGCAAATTGTAGCCTCTTTTTCCTATTTGTAGTGGAGATGAGTGGTACCCGGTGGGGTCTTCCGCTGTTGTAGCCCATCCGCCTCAAGGTTGTGCGTGTTGTAGCTTCACAAATGCTTTGCTGCATACCTCAGTTGTAACGAGTGGTTATTTCATTTAAAGTTGCTCTTCTATCAGCTTGAATCAGTCGGCCCATTCTCCTCTGACCTCTAGCATCAACAAGGCATTTTCGCCCACAGGACTGCCGCATACTGGATGTTTTTCCCTTTTCACACCATTCTTTGTAAACTCTAGAAATGGTTGTGCGTGAAAATCCCAGTAACTGAGCAGATTGTGAAATACTCAGACCGGCCCGTCTGGCACCAACAACCATGCCACGCTCAAAATTGCTTAAATCACCTTTCTTTCCCATTCTGACATTCAGTTTGGAGTTCAGGAGATTGTCTTGACCAGGACCACACCCCTAAATGCATAGAAGCAACTGCCATGTGATTGGTTGATTAGATAATTGCATTAATGAGAAATTGAACAGGTGTTCCTAATAATCCTTTAGGTGAGTGTATAGCAGGATGTGTATGTATGTAGGCCTACAATAGAGTCGTTGAGAGTTGTTATCAGTGAAATGATACAAGGGCAGCTGACGCGCTGCTAGAGGAAACCTGCTGGATCAGGAATCACCCTTTACACACTCATTATTCAGTTTATTCAATGTATTGCGGATAGAGAGAGAGAGAGAAATGTGTGTGTGTGTTGAGATGCTTTTTTTTCATAAAGTGTTTCAGACCCATAATGTTGAAATCCTCTCTGATCTGCTAGCTGCATGTGATTTTGAAACATGCTGATTTGGGATAAATCATGGGTCCTCTCAGGACAATTGTTGGGGAGGGTTGCCACGTGCTGACTTGTAGTAGGATTTGGAAAGGAACATCCAGGGTCTCTAGCTCTCATTCGACACACTTGCACAGGGTTAGGAGAGGTCAAACCTGTGCTATAGCCAAAACTTACTCTATTTAGAAAGAAAGAAAGAAAGAAAGAAAGAAACTGGAATTAAAATAGGATTATTAAAACTTAAAATGTATGTGGTATATGGAATTGCTATTTTACTTTATCCAAGCTAAACTACTGATTCTTGATTGCTTATTTTTATACACTACTGTTCAAATGTTTGGTATCATATATATATATATATATATATATATATATATATATATATATATATATATATATATTAAAATAATAGCTTTATTCAGCAAGGATGCATTCAAGAATAAAGACATTTCAAATAAATGCTGTTCTTTTGAACTTTCTATTCATTAAAGAATCCTAAAAAAATGTATTAGTTTCCACAAAAATATTAAGCAGCACAACTGTTTTCAACATAATAATAAATGTTTCTTTGTGACTGAAGACTGCTGA
The DNA here is from genome assembly GCA_039654625.1 of Rhinogobio ventralis. Lineage (NCBI taxonomy): Eukaryota > Metazoa > Chordata > Actinopteri > Cypriniformes > Gobionidae > Rhinogobio > Rhinogobio ventralis. Next base: position 29,974,096 of record CM077193.1, read on the forward strand.
TTCAACTTCACAGGATTAAATTACATTTTAGAACATATTAAAATAGAAAACAGTTATTTTAAATTGTAATAATATTTCACAATATTACTGTTAATACTGTATTTTCAAATGCATTTAAATAAAAGCTGCCTTGGTGAGCACGAGAATTATTTAATAATTGTACCGAGCCCAAAATTTTGAATGATATATAGTGTACACATATATTTAAATTTTTTATTAGTTTTAATGAGGACAAAAATAAATAAACATAGTCCTTTACCAATCATTCAAAAAACATCAAAATGAATGAATGAAAAATAAATAAATAAATATCCTGCTTAGGGAGAGGGAATGATAGCAAAAGAGAAGAATCCCCCCACCCTCAGATTCCCAGGTTCCTAAGAGAGGATGCAGAGGTACAGTACTGGCAGATCTCAAACACCACATGGGAAGATTCACTCTTAATACTGTTAAAGATTAGACATGGTCATGGTCCTGATGCAGTTTATCTGTAACAAGATCAAATGCGCTTGATTTTGATTAATGTATTGTTCTGTGGTGGAACTTGAGATAGAGAAAACAGATGACTGGATGCTGACCATTTGACATCCAATATCTCCCTTGCAGAGTAGTACGATTTCTATCAGACCCGCTTTTAGCTGCAGTGCGTTTCTGACCCACAGGGTGGCGCCCCATACTTTTCGCCGACGACACCTAAGTATAGGTCTCTGCAGGATAGTAATAGGAGTTACCAGATCAGTGGGCGAAGCCATAAACAGAGGGGCGTTTTCCACTGTGTTACCTGATTTGCCCACATCACAGTGTGGGTAGGGTTTAGGAGTGGGGTCGGGTGAAGGGAATCATTTTCATTGCGTAATTTATGAACACCCATCAGTTTGAAAACACCCACAAATTTAGAAACGCCCACTTTTGTTCCGACACTTTACTTACGACTATCTCTTACCCTTTACGGTAGCGGCTAATGTCCACATGGTCGCTCGTGTTGTGAGCTTGCCAGAGTTTTAAAACAGATTGGAATTGATTTAACGCTTTGATTTAAGTGTAGTCCAAACACATTAAAAGCATGGGAAAGACTAAGAACACCAAATTCAAACGACCACCGTTTTCTCCTGATGGTCTTGCAGCGGCTCCTGTTAAACAGGCTGTTGAAGAATCAGAAGATGACGACTCCCCGGCAGCGGAGCTACTCGATAAAGTAAGCTGCCAGTACTGTGGCAACTCTACAGACTTGCAGTATATTGTGTTTAGGAATCCGAATATTCAAAA